>JAJMCO010000092.1:0-44801 GCA_030573015.1 Metschnikowia peoriensis | reverse complement strand
CTGCTTCACGGTAAGTATTCATAAACGCATTAATCAGTTCAAAAAGTCTTGAAGTGGTTTGACAAATTGAAGCCGCGTGCTTTTGACAATCAGTAACGGATTCCGTCCAGTTTACCATAAACTCGGCCTCCGTAGGTTTTAAGTGAGTATCTCCGCCGCTTTTACTCGCACGTACAACCGCCTGGATTGTGAGAGTAACCGTATTTGAATCGTCTGAGATTCCAACTACGCGACAGATGGTGGCAACAGCGCAATTCTCGGCCGTTTTTGGCGCAACAAGCTTTGGCAAGTTCGGAAACACAGCCACAGTGAGCCAATCCAAATCCGAGTCCAATGAAGCGTCCGCTGCCAATTCTACAGGCGCCAGCGTGTGGCCAGATTTTTCGGCAGTCCGAAAACGGCAAATTCCATCGACAGCTTGAGGTGATAACACAGGAATCTCTGCTTCGGCAGTGTCGAAGTTATATTCCGTCAAAACGCTTTTCACAATAGGAACACGCCCGATTTTCTCCCGGAACCGAGCCAAAAAAGCCGCCGCCTTAAAACGGGGGAAAGTCACGTGATAAAGGATTCCGGGCAAGAGCACAAGCGCTGAATCCAACGTGTACAGTGGCAACACCAACACCTGGTCATTTTTCTTAGATGAAGCCATGATTTCTAGGGTTTGTTTTTGAAATTTCCCGGTTTTGTTTTTGTAAAAGATATCGTTGGTCAAATTTCCAATAAAAAAAAACACCCTTAAGCTCTGAAGAATATGTGACCTTGGAACTGGGGATAAGAAACAAAATAGTGGTAGGCGAAAAAATATGTGGCAAAGATCTAAAACTCTATATCCAGTATGATTATTGAATCGCCTTCAACAAAAAATTTATAACTATCTGGACTTTTTGTTTATTTCTCTCTGTGATAGTTGTTTTTGCAAGATTCAGTATCTAGTGGGTTGTTGGAAAAAGATAGCGCCGAATCCCGATAAGCGTGCCATTTATGCGTCACTCGCGCTTACTCCACACTGTAACTTAGGCCGCACGGTGCACGGCGCACGTGAAAATGTGGAATGCCAAAAAATAAAATACCGCGGCCACAGGAATATTCCGACACCCGAGGAATAATCGTTATAACGATTCCGCAACGATTATTCCATGCCTGAAAAAGATTATTCCTTATAGCGCTAAAGTGTTTGGGGTGTAAGAACGGTTTTTTATTTTCAGCCAAAAACGAAGATGTTTTTACGGTGTTTTATCCGATTTAGACTACAT
This sequence comes from Metschnikowia peoriensis, assembly GCA_030573015.1. Lineage (NCBI taxonomy): Eukaryota > Fungi > Ascomycota > Pichiomycetes > Serinales > Metschnikowiaceae > Metschnikowia > Metschnikowia peoriensis. The sequence continues at coordinate 43,545 of JAJMCO010000092.1, read as the reverse complement.
TTTTTTTCTTGCCCCACCAAGTTTCCTAGAGCCGTAATAGAATAAACCATATACAGTGAATTATCCTTATCCTAGATCCTTATCCTAGTTGAGATTTGAGCTTTCTCCTTCAAGAGTTTTTTTTTATAATTGTAAACCACGATCTATCTAACTCACGCTTCGCTGGAAAGAAGCGGTTTTAATCCCAGATCAGCACCCAGCACTGTATTCGCAATAGTTTCTCGCGTCATAAGTATATCATCCAACGACTCGCAAGTTGTGGCAGAAATAATGGACCCATGAAGTGAGTTATGTAACACGGCCGTATCCTCAATATTGAATTGTGTCCAAATATATTCAGGCCCTGAACTCTCGTGAAGCTCTAAACCCGCAACTCTGGATACGATTTTCTGAATATGCAATTGGAGATCAATCTTCACGTCGGTCACAATTTGGAGCCAGTTTTGCAAGTCACTCAATACTTCCTTGTACTTTGGCAACTCAAAAAGACCGGTGTTACCAACAACAAAATCCAGCTCATTCATGAAAGTTGTGAAATGGGCTTGGCTGCGGTCATTGGGTAAATCAAGATCCTCTGTCAAAAAATAATAGATCTTATATGCTTCGGCCAACTTTCTTGTATTGGTGATTGTGATTTGTGCAATCTGAGATAAAGGGCTGATGAACTCCCTGATTCTGCAGTCCAATGCCAAAATGGAATCGTTCACTTCATCCAAAATTTCACCGTTCCGCATAATTGATTCTCCTAAAAAGGATAGTCTGCACTGGACATCCACTAGATTTGTATTGCAAAATTTAGTCTCAGCAAGGAATTCAAGAAGTAACGCATATTCTTGGCCCAAGCCAGTTAAATTTTCAAATACTGTCAAAATCTTTCGTCTTGCCTCGTCCATCCAAAAACTGCATTGGAAAACCTGGTCTTCGGCCACAAAAATATAATTTTCCATCATGAATCGAAAACTTTGACTGAAATATGCCAGAATTTCATCCAATTCTTTCAAGTTTCGAGACAGCTTTGAGAGTTCTTTAGCTAAAGTTTCACAGTGAGCCACTCTATCACTCAATTCTTGATCCAAGGCTTTTCTCCTTTCACCCGAACTTGGACTCTCTATTTGAATCGATTTTGGAAATTTTGGGGAAGAGCAAGCAAATGCGCTTTTTTTCAAAATACTTTTCGGAGAAGCGGTGCATTGGTTTGACCGGATTTGCTCAAAAGTTTCTGGCTGTTCCGCCAAAGCAGGAGTGTCGTCAAAAATAACAGAAGTATTTCTTTTATGCCGAACGGGGTTTTGTCTGATTTCGGTGTTTCTTCCTAGAAGTACAACAACACTAAAGTTGAAGGGAGTGTATAATTGTTTTTTTGCGTTGCTGAAAAGCAGAAACTCGTCCGACTCCAGCAATTCCCTTTTGAACCGGTCACACTGTGCAATCTTGCTGAGTGATAGTACGTCCCATAAAGATAAAGATTCTTCTCCCTCTGAAAACGCAACTTCAGACTCAGGCATAACAACACTTCTCGGTATGGTCCCACTATCTAGAGGCAGGTTGTCTCTCATGGGCCAATCCTCAAAACCCACAACATTTTGGTGATAGTTTTGGAAACTCAAATGAAAAGCTTCACAAAGCTCTGCTGTGGAGTCTGAAATATTGTCATTAACGATATCGGTACCATGTTCCAACGATATCGTCTTGAAGAAACTTGGCTGATTTGCAGAAACTCCCCATTCAGTTGCTCCACCTCGTTCGTTGCTGCTCACATGTGAAAGATTCGCCCCATCTTCATCTTCAAACTCCCAAGAACCAATACTGCCCATTTCATCCGAATCCCAAACTTCGGTCCCTATTGCAGCGAAACCTTGAACTGCAGACTCCGCACTGTTAATTTGAAGGGCCTTCATATCAAAATGAGGACTGGGAGATTTCCTAACAAAACGGTCTTTCACCGAATTTGTAATCTTCTCCACAGCGGTCTCATTAATCTCCTCAACCCTTCCTAAACTTTTCCTGGAGTCTGAAGAAAGATCATCTTTTGCAAGCGGAGGCACGGTTGCTTTAGTGTCCAATTCAGATATACGCGGATCTTGTCCACATGGAGTCCGTGTCTGCTTTCTTTTAATCCGGAAAATCTCGGCAAGATAATGATCAAAGCCAAATCCCGATATCCACTCCCATTCATGGACGTTGTTGGGCTCGGGCGGGGCCATCACATTATAAGTGTAATTTGCAATTGCCTGTCGCAAATTTCGCAGCCATTTCAACACTCGCGTCTGGGCCAGGGCCTGAGCCTGAGCCTGAGCCTGAGCCTGAGCCAGGTTGGGAGCTAAGGTCAGCGTACCAAAATCATGGTTTTTTGCAAATTTTTCCTGATATACCATTTTCCTTGAATGGGACAACATTTTCGTTTGTAGTTTTGTCTCCGCCATCAAGTTGCCCCAGCTGGACCGAGAGTGAAACCACTTTGCTTTAAACGCATTGGAGTTTTTATTTGTCCAGAAGGCACTAAACACAGAGGCCAGAATCGGACGAGACACAGGAAGTTTCCGCAGGCTTCTCAAGCCTAGTTTGCCAAGAATAAGCGTTCCAGTCCTTCTGTGTTTTATTCGTGGGTCTACTTTAAAAAGCTCGGTGCTGTCTTTGGTCTCGATAGAGTCATCACTGGAACTTGAGTCAAGTGGAGTTTCCACGATCGGAAGCAAAGGCCGGTGATCTGGAAGTAATCCGGGAAGAAACTGCATTTTTGGAAAATTCTTCTTCTCGGTGTAAGTTTAGTTTTTGCGTGTGTGCTTCTCGTCTTATAAAGTGATTGAAACGGATTCAAGTAGATGTGTGCTTTGTAAATTTGATAAGTAAAAAAAAAAAGAGAGAGTATTACTTTCTTTCTTATTTCTAAGAACAACATTACTCATTTCCCTATTCTACCGACCAAAAGACGGGGAAGTTGACCCGACCAAAATAAGTCACTTTTTAGGTACCCTTGTGATATGCCACTAATATATATCATCCACACGTGATCAGGAGAAAATACAAAAAACACTAGAAAGGAGAATAAGGAAAAGAAAAAAAAAAAGCAAATATAAACTGCTATGTACATGCTTATTTTGATGTTCAAAAATAGAGAGGATCACAGGGTTTAACGTTTCCCATTATACAGTCTAATCTTCAATTCTATACTATGATGGTGCCCAAAATATTCGTGGGTATCTTACAATTTCTCATAGTCAAAGTTGGAAAACTTCTACTTTCTGAAATATCCTAGCTCATGTATAAGCTTTTGAAGCGGAAATGGAGAGTTCTATGAAAGTTTAAAAGAGCAATAGAGACTGTAGATCTGAATTCCTTCACGTTTGGAGAATTCGGTAATCCTTAAAAAGAAAAATTCTTCCAGTATTATCACCTCTATCACCTAAACCCCAAGAAAAAACCAGAGTCAATGTTACGTTAACACTAATTGGACCTTTTCCACTGAAATCGAATCGATAATCTATATTTGGTCATCCCACCAGAATCATTTCTAGCAAGAATTAGTCGAAAAAAACAAAAACAAAACCAAAAAATTATCCCAAAACATCCTTGAGATTGACCTGGCCCGAACCACGAGCCAAAGGCTGTGGCTGCGAGTCACTCTTTTTCCAGCCAATCATGAAAATCACATTAAACGTGGCAGGAAGCGTGATTTCGCCATCGGGCCCCTTTTCTCCGTGCATACTTTTACATATCTCATTTGCCGCTAGCAAAACGTCACGAGGAAGCGTGTTGGCCCTTGCAACCAAACTATTTTGCTCTCCCATATTCTGGAGATCCGTGCACATGGCCACAAGATCCGGGTACCCTCCCACCACAATATCCTCGGTATCTATTGTAAGCATACTGAATCCTGCACGGTTAAGAAGACTGCCTACATCATTTAAATGCACTAAGGGGGATACACGAGGCGACATGCCACCATTCCGCTCGAGTTCTGCTAATTGCAAGGACGTGCGGAGCTCATAAAGCGTGTCGCCGCCAAAAATCGTGCCCATGAAAAGCCCATCTGGCTTAAGCACACGGTTGATATTGGCAAGTGCCTGTGGAAGATCGTTAATCCAGTGTAACGATAAATTGGATATAACGGTATCGTACTGCTCACTTTCCACAAGTTCGGGTGCTTCAAACAATTCTTCATCCGCCACTACTCGACTAAGTTTGCCTTCATATTTACGATCAAACTCCATCTCAGCGTCTCTGTACAAAAGCAGGTGCAGCGAATCAAGCATGGTCAAATCCTGGATCTTCAGTAAGATCTTCTGCTTGTCTTCATTGAGCTGAGCCACGATTTTCTCCTCTGCCTCGTCGCTCGCTTCTGGCACTTTTGAAACCGTACATAAGTTCCGCAAGAGGTCCCCCAGATGTGCCCCGAAATCTAGCGTGCGGGTGAAATCACGCGTAATAAATGCGAGCCGTTCGATGGTCCGTACAGCAACCTCGTCACGAAGAAAATCCGCTTTGCGAGACGCCAGAATGTTGGAAATCGGCGTTTTCAGCCGTTGCACGAGCTTAGCTGCACGGTCAAACACGGTAAATGCACTCAGCTTGCTGCCCAGAGTCGTAGCAAGACCCCTGGAGAAAAATCCCGTCATACTTTGAGAAATTGTTGCGGGTTTTTAAAGAGTTTAGGTGTTTTAAATACGTGATTGAGATAGACTTAGATCGCCTTTTTTTTCGTTTCGTTTTTGGCTTCGGCCCCAGTGCGAGCTATGTATAGGGCCAGGGCCAGGGCCAGGGCAAGAGCCGGTGTGCGACTTGAAATATCTCAAAACAGAAAGACATTTTATTGTAGTTTATAAGGAAATCATGAGTTTTTTACTCTTTTGTTTTGTAAGAGACAACCATTGATACAATTCAAACTAATTCCACCCTTAAATTTATAAATCCTTCCTTCTCCCTGTAAATTGTAGTGGACCTTACCGCTTATCTTTGCCCAGCCACTCCCACCGCCTAGGGCCTAAAACACGCGTGCGCGCAAGTTCCTGGCCCTAAACCCAGGGCCCTAAACAAAAAAAACCAAAAAAAAAAGACTAACAGAAGAGACCCAAATCAGTAAATTGACCTCATTTTCCGCCCACTTTCACCCATATGCTGGCGCCCAAAACCGTGGCGAAACACGCTCAAAATGCTGCTACTCAATATTCGCGTGTCAAACAACATACTGCTGTGAAAACACGGCGAATTTCTCGCCAAGAGCCAAAGGAAACGCCTGCTGTTGCTGCAAATCGCCGTTTTTTCAACCTGATTTCATCCAATGTGGTTGGTATGAGCCCCGTTGAAGTAGGAAATGTGTTGAAATGCAATATAGAGGCAGGGAAAGCCCGCAAAAATCTTGAAATTGCTGCGGCTATGAAAAAAGATCCCCTTTCTTCAAGATTCAGGAAACCCCAGTTATATCTTCTACTTCTCCAGCTGTTAGCCGCTGAGAGCGAGCGCAAACACGTCCTGCTTTGTCTACAACTATTTATCGAGATGTCGGAAACTTCTGCTTCAATTGCAGATCTCGAATCGGCTGCAAAACACGTGTTTCAATGCTTTGAGAATTGCGCCGACTTCACACAACTTCTAGGCTTGAAAATCGTATACCAGAACGTAATAGCGCGGGCAAATCCCAATGTTCAAATGGCCATAAAGTATCTTGCCGCTCATATGCATGTGCTTTTAAATTCGGGCCAGATTCTGCTAGCCATGGACCATTTTCATGCCTGTTTAGCACAGATATCTAGTGGTCCAGATCGCACGGTTCTTCTACGTGAATTACCCATTGAAAAACTTGTAGACGCCCAATGTTTGGCTCAAGATTGTGATTCCTTGTTGGATATTCTTCTGGAAGTTATTTCAGAAGCATGCACTGATTTAATTGCTATTTCTACATGGACAGAAATTTTGAGCACTGGGCTTTGGAAAAACCACTATGATTTGGTAAAACTCATCTACGTAAATGTGATTATGGATGGTCTAGACCTGGTGGCCGTCACAGATGCCGTGCTAGAGATTGGGATATTACAAAATAATCGCTTTTTGCCCTCCTTAAGCCAACACACCGTATCGCAAATCCTCCACACTTTAGCTGCTCATGGAGACGTGGCACTGTGTCTCAATCTAATCGAGTGGCATTTTTTCCATAAATCAATGCGGGGCGAACTGGCCTTGACCAAAGATTTGTGTCTCCGAATAATCACCGCTTATTGCCACTATAATCCAAAAGCAGGAGAACTTGCCGAACATACCGACGAGGACAATTCGGTGAAAACCGTGCTTGACGTGATCGATACGTTTGTGGCGAAAAAGAAATTTCGCTTTGAGTACCGAGACCTCGTGGACGCATTTCTGCACAAGCTCAATACGTATCATAAATTTGATGCCAAAGTGGCGCATGCTGTGGCAAAAGAACAAAGTGGGCCGTGGAAGCAAACGAACTTTGTGCCGGGCGAGGAAATCCAGGAAGATGAAGAGGAGATGTTGACAAAAAAATCCAACCGAAATGTCCATGAGTCTGCACAGGGCAGTGTACTAAAAAATACTTCTGTATTACTGGAATTCATCACCGAGCATTTGCACCACCTTACTTCGAGAAATCATTGTCCTGAAACACGCCTAATTTTCGTCAATTGCTTACTAGCGCATCTTGCAACATATCAAAATACCACCGGCGTGATTTCAGCGCTAAATGTGATGAAACAGGTGGAACCCAATTTCTTGGCCAAGTGGCTTGATCAAGCACTGTGTGATATCATCATCAAATCTTTTGCCGAATCGCCAGCGGCAATGGCCACGGGCCTTGCCTTTTATGAATTCATGAAGAAAAGGGGTCTTTCTGTTTCCTCAAAAAACTTTAAGCATCTTGTATTTTCCAGCTTACGTGGAGATGCATACAATCAGCTTCTTGAGTACTATGTGTTTGAATACTTACAGCTGAGACCAGTACAAGAACACATTAGTGCACACCTCATGAGCCGGATCCGCAAATTCAAAAACTTGAATGAGGACGGGAAATCTTTGCTTCGGTGTCTTGAAAATTATCTGTCTGAAGATCATCATCGACTTTGTGAAATATGGGACACAAATCAGTTTACCCGAGTGGAACCCGTGATCCAGGCGCCGGGAGATGAATATATGTTTTACTTCAAGATTGACCAACGCGATAAACGAATGCTTGAACAGATTCTCGCTTAATTTAAGCGAAGCGGGTCGTTGATGGCCATTTCCAAATCTTTAGCACTAATATCGATCTTTGTTGCTTTCAGAGATGCAAGTTGGGACTTTGGTGGGTTGTCATCACCGAAACTCTTTTCGTCTAGTTTGGCAAGAAACGATTCGTCAAGAATATTAGAAAAACTCGACGATATCGTCTCGTTGCAAAATGATCCAAGCATGGTTGAGTCCATGGCCATTCGCATGATATTTTCTGCATGGCACGCCAAAGGATCAGTTGAGGTTTTGTTAGGTGCAACTTCTTCGATATTCTCAAGGCCCGGTAACAATTTCCCAAAACTTAAGCGTCTTGGGGCAAGTTGTGGCGGCTGAGAATTTGGCATTTCTTGTTTGGAATCATGTGATAATCGTTGTGGGATATTCTTATAAGAGAGATCCTCGTTTGCTTTTTGTGGGGATTCGCCTGTCTCGCCCATAATCTCCTGAATCAACGAAGTTGAGTTTTTCACCGGATGGTCATGGGATTGCTCAGAGGGAAGTTGTACTTTGTATTGTTTGATTTGGGCCTGGCTCGCCGCAAGAAGATCTTCCAATGGATCCGCAAGAGGAATGATGAGATTTTCCTGTGAAATCGACTGATGCTGTGTGACTTTCTCTGGAATTGGATTTTCGACCAATTTCGGCTCGGGGATTGGAGGGAGAACTCCGATATCCAATTTGCCATGAATATTTGCTTCTTTCAGAGAAGCCCCATTGGGTTTAGAAGGCGAAGAATAAGTATACTTTTGTGGCAAAAACATAATTTATCCTTTATCTTTTTGATGAAAGCACGAGAAATGAGAAACGAGAAAGGTTCACGATGATTCTCTTTTGCGTGGGGAAATTTGCCAGAAGTATTGATGTTTACCTATTTGCCTAAAGCGGACATACATCTACAGACGAGGTGCAATTCGATAATTTGCGGTGCCTTACTATGTAAAAAGCTTCACGAGTCTTGGCTGCTGGCGCCAAAAACTTCGGAAGAAAGAAACCAATGAATGAAAGAAAAGCAAAAAAAGAAAAAAAGGGAGGAAAAAAATAATAAACGTACGTAAACCCTTGATGTTAATTTTTTTTGATTGCCTCTTCTCTTGCAAACGGTTCATTTAACCGTGAGTGCGAAAGTTCATGTGAAATGCAGGAGCCGTTGCACAGGGGTTTAGCCACGTGACCTGAGATCACGTGTTTTTTTCGCACAAACCCCACTTACTCCAAAAAATTTCAACTGTCCATCGTCAAGACAATGCGAAGTATCTCGCGCATTGTGATTGGTCCAAATCCTTAAATCTTGATTCATGCATTTTTTTGATGAAAAAATAGGATGAGCATGAAAATCAAAAAATCAAAAATAAAGGATCTGGAAATGGTATTTAAAGTCAACATTTCTCTTGTAATAATAATCAAGCTTTTTGCGTGGAACTGAGGCCTGGAGTTCTAACGACAACATTTGTAGTAATACTATCACTTTAAAAGAGCAAGCCATATAACATCAGATTAGTCGACAACAATCATCTTCACCAAGATTTCTTTTCTTTGTTTTGTTCTGTGATTAGAAATCCACAAACTTGCCTCAAATTTTCTTCTCCTCTTTTGAGTTTCTTAAGCCTCTGTTTTCGGGCTTTTGGCCTCCGACCTATTTAAACGTTCGTCCATGACAGAATCATTTCCATGTACAGAATCGACGGGACACGGAAGCACGGAGTTGGCGCCAACAAGAAGAAAACATATGGCAAATGTAGAGCTGAAGACAGAAGTCGTGACTCTATTTCTTTGAGAGGCTCTAATAAACATATTGAGTATGACGGATGAATAATTAGATGAACGTGATAAAGATATGAATAATATGGAGGATATAGCGAGAATGTGCTAATTTTTTGTTTGTCCTTATACTATTTTTCTTCTCCTTTCTCCCTGTTTTTTGCGCAAAAATACACCTTTGGATTCCGATGTTTTTCTTTCTTTCTTTTTTTTTTTTTCCGGTTCTATTTTCCGGTTACACGTTGTGAGAATCAATACTCAAAAATTTCACCGTATCGCAAGGTGTGCACACAGCGTAATGGATAAACGGAAAAAAAAGGTGAAAAAGTGCTGCTGTGAGTGGCTATTCTTTGTGTGGTGTATGCAGGAATCTGAGAAATCGGGACCCCGTCCGGCAATCGTTAATTAGATAACTTCGTAATATTATTGGGAGCTTTTTGGACATTCATTCGAAAAATACATATTTGAAGATTATTGGGCTTTTGTTGTTAAGTCGGTTTCAATTTGTCACCAGTTTAAGACCACTTATAAAAAGTATCTGTCAAATCTACAAAAAAACATAATTTTGCACCCAGAACAATTGATGATTAAAAAATTATGAGGGAAATAAAAAAATACATTTTACATAAGTGGTCCATTATCCGATAAATAAAGTTCTGGATGAAAATGGATCATAAAACACGGGCTCTTCGAAAAAATCTTACGGCCTTCTATCAATTCACCATTGGTCTGTACGGTTTAATTCATGACACAAATGAGCGAGTCATTATATCGTGTCTTTTATGCGGTGGAACCGGAAATTCTCAGGTATATCTTAACCATATTTACAAATTTTTATAGAATTCAAATTCTGGTAGCAACTTATTGGCTTTCGGTCAGAGATGCACCTCAGCGAAATGTTAGCTTCCATCGATACATCGTACTTTAATCTTCGGGATCTTAACCGTTTTGTAAAAGTGATATACAGAGTTTTTATCAAACGACGCCGTAAGTTTAGAGAAGGGGTCGACATTTCTCCCCTACTCATAAGCCAGCTCTCTTGGGCTGTTGGTCAAACTACTTCGTTCGGACGATGACATGAATTAAAAGTAATTAGTGTGCAGAGGACAGGCAGGAATCTCAAAACAGGGTAAAAGCTGTTGAGAGAGTTCGAGCTTCAACTTTAGTTCTTTTAGTTGAGGCACCTGAGATGGACGTGCGGTCTATTATAGATTTTTCATAGTTTAGTTTTGTTAGTGAAGAGTGGGTACAAAACTCAGAGCTAATGCTTTATAATAAGATGAATCTTTAAGAAAAAAAACATGATTTTTTCTTATAACTTTTTTCAAAACCGCTTTATAATCATATAGTAAATTGGTTTGGTCCACACAGAGAAGCGGTCAATTGTAACGTTTTAGAAAGTAAGAAATAGACAAGTATCCCGAATCAGAAAGATAAACAGCTTTCCCGAAAATATGCTCTCAACAACAAAAATAGTCACGTTCCCGGGGAGAAACGTTGCAAATTAGAGTTAAAAACTTCTTCGAAATATTAGTGTTCAAATAAGGAGATTTAGTACTCAAAATATTCATACTCATTCTCGTCCAGACCTTTTAGTAAATCAAGCTTTTGTCGTGCACTCATTTTCTGGGCGTGAAATACCCTTCGAATCCCAATAGGAACATCAGACAAGATTTCAAATTCCTGACTCCAAAATTCCATTAGAACATTGAGATGCTTCATTCTCTCTTTATACCTTACAAGAGTAAAATTGGGAAGCCCATTTCGATCAAAAAGTGCCAATAGTCTCACGTTGAGCTCAAACATACAAATTAGCAAATGCTGGTCCATGGTGCCCAATAAGTCATAATGTTTGAGATTCTCGGTGGTCTCCACCATAATCTGGAACATGCAGGTAGCAAATTGAAGCATCCGTTCGATAATCGAATCAGGCTCTAGCTTTTTCGCTGATGCGGTGAGCTTTAAAAGTTGCTTTTCAATTATGTTTGCCTCTGAAATGAATTCTTCAACTTCAAACTCAGTCTCCAGTATGAACGATTGGATGTGCTGTGCAAAATTTTCCAAGTTTTCTTGCAACTCAAGAACCTCTCTTTGAGAGTCATAAACGTCGCTTTCCTCGAGTTTGTGGTGGTTTATACTTGAATCCACGGCTATCAACGAATTATCATAGTTTTTCAAATCTAACATGGCTTCAGGGATCATTGTACAGCTGGTAGTGTTAAAACAAGCAGCGGCAGCCAAGATTACAAGAAAGTGTATATTAGTTGTCATTTCGCTGAATAAAATATCGTTAAATTTGAAAGGTAATGCGGGGAACAAAACAAGCTTTATATAGAACTATAGTAAATGAAACTGTGAGAAGCAGATCGAATTCTGGAATACAGCTTTCAGTAATGAAATTGAAGAAAAGCACCTCAAATTTCTTTGCATTTTACAATTCCTGGTACATTATACTTCTTGTTTTCATTGGCATTTGGGTTTTATCAAAATTCTTGGGATACAATCTTACTCAAAATGATCTCGATTATATTATTCGCTTCCAGAACCATTTATATCAGTAGCGACGAAATATTTTCAAAAGATTACACATCATTTGTTTCCGCAAACAAGATTCGAGACTTGAATTTTTTTTTGAAAAGAAACAATGCCATCGGGCTGAGATACCTTAAATTTTTAGCTACAAACTTGCCCTTTAAGATTTGGAAGATTTGTTGGGTTTTAAGAAAATTAGAATTAAAAAAAAAAAACAGGAACCATTTTAATCTTTCCATTTTGAATAAGGGGAAATATTCAACAACCGACTTGCAGGGGTCAATGAACAATAAAGCAGTGAAATTTTAATCTGAGAGACTTCTAAAACTACACTGCTTTGAAGAGTCTTACAATAAATAAAAGATTCCAAATGGAGATCAGTATACTTCTTTCATTATATAACTCTTTAGAAATAGGATTTTCATGTCTGCTTGCATATACTGTTTCCTAAATGCCAGGCGTACTCCATAACGCACAAGGGTCAAGCGTTGAAACTCTTGTTTCCATTGCCGTATCGAATCTGCATAACGATTTACCTTATATGAATACCCCGGAATATAAAAGTCAGGTATACCGTGTGAGTCGTACAAAGCCAAAAGCCGGATATTCAAATCAATCATGCAATGGACTAAGTATAGATCGAAGTTTCCCATGAGGTCAAAATGTCTCAATGGCTCAATCGAGTCCACCATAGAGTCAAACATAGAACGAGCAAATTTGAGCTGGTCTGAAACCTCTTTCAAAGATTGTGAAATGCTGAGAGAGGAAGAGATTTCCAAAAGCTGTTGTTCTAGTGTTTCGGCCGCAGACTCAAACGTATCCACGGCAAAGTTTGTTTCAAATATAAACGATTTCAAACAAGAAACAAAGTGTTCTAAAGGATCCTTTATTTTGGTCACTTCACTGGCAAAGTTTCCGTCTCGGTATGGATATACCAACATTCTTTGGGCCACTGAGTCTTTGTTTTGAGCACTGGCTTTTCTCAGAACGCCAGCAGGCAGCTGTTTGGCTACTATTTCAGTCGACCATTCACCATCAAAGCCTTTGGGGGGATGGAGTGTAAAAGCTGGAAAAGACTGTAATGCAATGATAAGGGTCACTTTTAAAAGCATCGAAGAGAGTCGGAATGTCGGGAGATACAAGACAGACAATTTTTTCTTACCGAGAATATGAAGTGCTTTTATGCTAAGGTCAATTATTTTGAATGAGACCTTCTTCTTTATATTTAACATTGCATTACATTACCACTATCAAGTCACTTTTCTTAGAGCCCGGCTATGTTGTTCTGCAAGCAAAGAAATACGCCTTGAGTATTTGAATAGAAGCAAACAGTCTTTCAAAGATTTTAACGACTAAGGCTGTTTCAGGATTTTGGTAAATTCAGTATCCAGAACGTTCACGAATAAAGAAGCTGGTCTCAAATATCATCCCAAAATTTCGACTCGGTGTGTGTTCATTAATTACCCCAAAAATGGACTGATATTTATAGACAGAGTTGAATGAACTCCAGAACGTTTCAAGACACGTGTATCTATAAGAAAAAGAAAGGTGGAATACTAGAATATTGGCGAATTAAATCAAAAAAAGATGCTTTTAAAAATGAATCTAGCAGTCTACCAAAATGTACTAAAGAATCTCACAAATACAAAAAGTATAGGAGAACCCTTCTTTGAGTACAGCTTTAATCATATTCGAAAGATTGTTGCACGTTCAGTGGAGTATTTTTCTGGTTCTAGAACAAAGGGTATTTAAGAAAAACATATGTTTTCGAAGGATTCATCACAGATAAAATTAGCAATATATTACCCAAGAAAAAACACTCTCAATTTCGAGATTAGGGATTTTGAGCTCAGCCTGCTGGTAATTTCAGGTTAAGATTTTTCTCTTTTTGGTTTTTCCTGCTATAAATACAAAAGCCGTTTTCCCGGCTTCAACTTTCGGTCTGTCATCATAAACTAGTTCAATGAAATTGACACAAATATTTCTAGCATTTATCATCGTTACTTCGGCCGCCAATATATTCGAGCAAAGCCAAGTCCTTAAATATCCCTCAACTAAGGTGGTTTCTGAGACTCTGGACCCCATGTTACCAGAAGAACAATCCAAAATATACAGAAGTGTTGCAATCACCATAAGCAACCAAATTGACGAGATTGACGCTTTAATAGAAAGTTTTTATCTGAAATTAATCAGTGTTGCAAGCTGGACCAGATTTGATTCAGCCCGATTTGATGTGTTGGCAATACTGATGGAATCAGAACTAACTTCAATTCAAAAATTGCTCGAGCAAGTACCGTCAACGCAGCAATTAACTCAAAAACTTGATTTTGTGTGTCATATGTTTGGAACCATGGTCGAAGCCTCTCAGGTTCTTGCAGATTATAAAGCAGATAAAAGCGTGGAAAGTCCGTTGATTTGTTACGTTTGCGAGCTTAATATTCGGCTCTTTGCCTTATATGATGTTTACGGGATGCCCGACTTTCAGCAACGAGGGTTTGCGTTTAAAGTTCTACGTTTGAAAAGTGTGTTGGATGAATGGAAAAAACAGTTTGCGCTAAAACACAGTAAATCGGATCGCAAAGCTGTGTTCTGGCTATATTCGAATTCTGCCGAAAAAACCCTTGAAAAGATGAAAAGTTATATAGCCCTCAAATGGTACCCAGCGTAAAACACTCACATCAATGTTGTTGGTCCTTTCTCTTTCGTTTTAGGTGTTTTGTAGTGGAAGTCATCTCAAAGAATATTGAGTAATTATTTTGAATTATACAAATCATGGATCCGTTGGATGTTGTTCCGAAACCTCATAAATGTATACTTTGAAAATATGTTTGGGGAGTGTTTTCACTGACAAATACTTGTGACGTCAACCATACCTATCTCCTCGTTTATGTAGAGATCTACTCGAGATCGCATCGGACCATATTTGCATGATTTTTTCTCTAAATAAAATATTTGTTGGAGAAATAGTATACTCGAGTTGTAAGAGAGTCACCAGCAAACCTTAATCCACAAAGAAGATTAGGGGATCATACACATAAAGGTGGTGTTTTTCTAGTATAGCAATGTCAGAAAAATTACAGTCGAATCGAATTTTTCATCTATTTTCAGAACATGGAACATCTAATTTTTTTAAAAATTTGACACCTCGCCCTGATTCCAAGCGTTTCTACCAAGCTATCCTGTCACTCGCCTTCTTGTCTATCATTCAAACTTCATAATCCATAGCACTTGAAGAGTTCAGTTGTGAATCCTTTATCTCCGTCAAAGAAAGCACTTCTCTTATCTCTTATTCTACAAACAAAACGGGCCCCGTATGTACATGTATTATGATAAATTCTGCCTATTTACACTAAAGCAGGCCAATCTTCTGGAACCCGCTCGGGTACAGTTTGCTCTCCTCCTTCTTCAAAGAACTTGCCTGTTGTGGGTCCAACAAATCGATTTTCACAAGCTCCTTAACCATCCGAAGTTTATGTGCTGTGGCCACTGACACTTTTTGGTAGACAACGGCATTTCTACGTTTAAGACCCAACGCAGCGATATTTTTGCGCACCAGCGGCGGCATTCCAATGGTCGATCTGATTTGCTGAATGCGGTAGAACATGGTTGCAGGCTTAGCGGCGGCCAGAGACATTTTTGTGGTATGATATATATAAATTGTGGATAGGATTGTTTTAAGGTGAAAGAGATCTCGGATCTTGATGCAGTCCTTTTTTTCTTTTTTTTTGGATTTCACTATGGTGTTCCAGACCCGTACATCTTATATGGGGGAAGGTGAATTGGGTAATTAACGGGGACTAGAAAAGTGACAAGTTTTTTAGGAATTCCAATGTATGAATGGATTTTTTCAATTTATAGAAAGTCTTCATTAGTCAGAGAAAAAAAATTAATTCAAAAGGGGTCAAATTTTACGAAAATGAGGGACCAAAGTAATCGACTTGAGTGCAAGACTTAGAATTTATAAAATTCGGTCATGGTGCAATTCCAAGATGATTGAAAGATTGAAAAGCAAGAATATCAATTGTAAAAGCTGTTTCTTAATGCTCAACCATTTCGATTTCTTTTTTTTTTTTTTCACGAAAAATGTGCTTTAATCTTTTCCATCATTTGACATTCTCATCTGGCCCCCCACGCCGCAGGCGCACCCCACGCGCCTTACAACACCAGTCTGCCTCCACTTTGAGTACCAGTACCCCCACCCATCAAATGAGTGGTTTGAAAACAAGCACAAATTTGCACCAACACAAACAAATCGCCTCTTCTCTAGCGCAAATCGAAGGATGTGTTGTGAGAAATACACCTGTTTTTATAGTGTGCAAAAAAACGCGTTCGCTAAGAACCCAGCTCGACGCTTTTGAACAAGCTCCACGTGCCCTTGATGGCTATCTCCAGCAGTATGTTTCTTCCATTTGCACGCTCTATTTTGCAGCAAAGGATAAGGCAATCGTCAATAATGACTGGGAGACCGCTGCGGAAACTTTCGCCGACTTGATCTACGTGTTGGCCAAGATAAAAGGGTATAAAATTGTGGCCAATGAACTATCGAGCGATGTTTATTTAGTTCCTCGACTAGTAAAGCTTGTTGAATCGCTAAAAAACTCACAGCGTCATTCTGAGTGCTACTTCTTACTTCTCTGGCTTTCGCGGCTTGTTCTTGTACCGTTCCCGCTAGCAACGGTAGAAAATGGACTAGATTCGAGGATTTTAGATCTCGCTCTCCGATATCTTGCAGTACACTCCACGGCATCGAAAACCCAAACAATTTCCCTGGTTTTACTTGCTCTGCTCGTCACACGGCCTGACTGCCTAACTTTCTTCTCAAAATATACAGAATCAGTGGTGGTAGATTGGCCCGGATTAGCTGAAAATGCTAAACTTGGTCATCTTATGGCCATCAACCAGCTTCTTAAAAAGGCCAATGGCGGCCGAAATGCCGCTCTTGTTCCTGAAATACACCAGCACGTGCTTATTTATGAAATCTCCCGAGTGAAATACGGAGGGTGCACGCATAAACTCAATACTATGAATGCATTATATCTTCTTAAAGTAGCAGCCAAGATCTCCAAGTTTTTCATAGCCCAGGCCCAGTTTAATGCCGTGGCATCTCTTATCAATAGCACTACTGACCTCATGCATTATATGGGCGACCTTTTCGATGCTTCTTTGCGTGAATGTATGGCGAAAAACTTGGCAAAAACCGTGGCTTATTTGGCTACAAAAGCCGTCAACTATGCAGCACAAATCATTTCGTATATGATTTCTCAGTTACGTATCACGGGAATTGAAGCAAATGCCGGGTTTAATGCTGATTTGCATATACAGGCAGCAAATTTATCGGTCCCCCGTTTCCATACAATTCTTCTCTTTTTGGGGTTTTTGGCTCTCACGAAATCGCTTCCTGAAGAATTCGTGCCCCGAGTTATTTCGATTGCTCATCAAACATGTTTTATTTCCCAACGACGTTTTTCGTTTGTGCAAACCTCTCAGCTTAGAGACGCCTCGTGTTTCTGTTTATGGGCGATATCCAGAATGCTATCGAAATCACAATTTATTGAGTTGAATACAAAGTACCCTGTTCTTGTGCCCACAGTGTTTTTCGATTTGGTGAAAGTATCTATTTTCGATGAAGACTTTACTATGCGTCGATGTGGAATTGCCGTGTTACAGGAATTTATCGGCAGATTCGGCTCGGATTTTTTGGGCGATATGTTGAATACCGAAGATGCATCTCAAATTGGCGAATTCACCATACGCTTTATCGAGCAATTTGGAGCTTCTACAGTGGGCAATTTGGAGCTGTCCCATGAAATTATCCATGTATTGATCAAAATGGGATTCCCCCAGCACTTATTTTTTGCGGCCTTCTTAGAGGAAATCTTGGCGGATCTGTCATCTTTCGACCTCCAAAAATTGGGCTCGCGTCACCTTGCGCTTGTTCTTTCCAGTGAAAATAAAAAAGGTTTGAATTTCACAATAAGTTCGAAAATCTCCACGGAATCAATTCCTGACATGTTGATTTCTGCACTTCAACAGGGTACTTTTAGTGCTCTTTATGCTTTGGCTGAGCTTCAACTGCAAAATCTCTTAGGTGAAGATAAAGTTTCTGAAATCAACTTGATTGTGGAGAATTTAAACTTAAAAAGCCACTTTCTGGTGGCGTACCTTGGGGAATCAATCATGCATTGGTTAAATTCTTGTCTTTCAAAAAATAAAGAACAAAACATTCACAAATTTTCAGCATTAATCACAACCATTCAAAAGCTCGGGGCTACCGCATCCCTTGTGCTGGAATTCGATCAATTTTTCCGCCATTCACCTGCGTTGCCCATGGAACAATTCACGCAAATCTGTCGCCAAATTCGGATGGGTAATAAGCTTCTTGCTGCGTCCATCATGCTGTCTGAACTTGACTCCCGCAGAATTGTTGAAATATCGGCTCTTTTTAACGATAAGGCTTTAGATGCCGAAGTACGAGCAACGCTTATCTCCAAACTTGAATCAGCAACAGTTACTGTAGAAAACCTTGTACTTATATCCCGAGATCTCGTCAATCTTCTTGATGACTACACGATTTCGGAACAAGGCGATGTGGGTCTGAAGGTGAGAAATGTGTGTATCAAGATGATCGAGAGAAAACCCGACTTTTTTATCGATTTCAAGCTGGCCTATCAAGCAAAACTTTTACGTATTGCGGGTGAGGCGATGGATAAACTAAGAATCCTTGCATTCCGTGTCCTCTGCAGCTCACAATCAGAGGTAAATCACAACGATTACGATATCGATAACGTCAACGATTACGATTCTTATTTCACCCATCTTTTCTCATATTATACGCAGAAATGTGGGGGCTCTACAGAATTAGAAGAAGCTTTTTGGAGTGGGGTTGTTCATTCTGCTGGGGCCTCAACCGGTGCCAATACAATGATCAATCTGGCTTTTCGAAAAGTGCTCCAACATTTACGAAATGGCGAAACTGTGGAGAAAACATTTCAAGTTTTAACCAGGCTTTTGCGTGTTCCTGCAAATGTGAAAGTGGCGAATCTTGACCAACGATATCAAAAGACGCTTCAAGCTACAATGAATCTACTTGTGAAAATCTTCGATGCCGGCGTCAATATCCCTTCAAGTGTGAATTTCGACCTGCTTTTCGTGCGGGCTTATAATCTTCATATCAACACCACATCGACCACCAGAATTACACTAGTCATCCGAATTTTCCAACATATTGCCACCAGTGAAATGACCTCTGATGCTTTGAAAACCAAATGCAAAACCCGGCTCTGCTGGCTTTGTTGTCGCCATCCAATAGGCCAAGTAAGATTATTGGCAGCAGATGCCTTATTCGAAATTGCAAATGAAGTGGACCCTACACATGACATCATTCTGCTTCTTGAAACTACAAAGTGGGAAAAGGGGAAACCCCCAGCTACAACTGTCAGTCAACTTGAAAGTATAATTCAAACTATATAAGTGCAAAAAATAATATATAAAAAAAAGGCCCTGTTTGCACTTAACCAATATGGAATGAGGGGCAAAATCAACCCAGTTTGCCCTGTAGAAATGAATATCAGATGATTGAGACGTCTTGAACTTACAAGCCGAGCATCAAGTTATCGCCATCTCCATGCAAAGTACCCTTGTTGAGATAGGTCACGTAACTCCAACGGCGCTTACGCTCGGTACCATTGGCCTGAGCTGTGTCCAACATCGAATCATTCAAGGTGGCGGATGCTGGTTTAAATTCTGTGGTCGAGAAAGCGCCCTGGCCTTGCTCCTTTTGCTTGTTCAAAAACTTGGAAAACATCTTGCGTTGTGTGTGTATTTAAAGGAATGAAAAAAGGCTTGTTGTGTTTGTATTTTAAGAATCCGTGTAGACTCTAGAAAAAGTTGATTCTGTGTACCGCGGGTAATGTGCAGCTGATAATGTCTGTGCTGGTGATAAGTTTTTTGCAATCTAAAAAAAATAAGCCTTGCAAAAATGTGTAATTTTTTTAATCCTTTTTTTTGTTTGTTATTTTTTTGTCTAAAAACCTTAGGTCAAATTCCGGTCTTGATTAATCTGTAGAATCAAAAATCTGTGGAATCGTTATCAGAAAATGATGTGTGTGTTGTTCTTCCTATCTAATGTAGTTGTGAGAATTGGAAGATATTCAAAATGGGTATAGTATTCGATTTGTGATAAAATTTGAGAAGTTTTTCAAAGTGTTAGTTAGAAAAAAAGTTGAGGAAAAAAATGAGGGAAATGGGGATGGGCTGGCGGTATTTATACCCTGAAAGATAAGGCAACAATTCTCCTATCAGCCGGCGAACGGTATGCGCGATTCGGAGTTTCGGCTGTGGCGTGTCGCAAAGGGGGGCGTGTACTGCATACACCCAATCTCTGATCTGGGGTGCACCACTTGACGTCATTCTTGGCGGTGGCTATGTGGTCATTTTCCGCGATAACAATGTGGAGACCGAGTGTTGTGCGAGCAAATTGATTGATACAGTGCAGAGTCGTGGTGCACGGGTGTTGTTCTCCGGCAGCTCCTTCTCTTCCGAGAAAAGGAGTGAAAGTGGGGTATCTCCTTTGGGACTGATGTTGATAAGCAATTCCAAGTGCAGGCCGGGAATGTTTCTGGAATGTTCCGTAAGACGTTTCAGTGGTTTTGACTAATTTGAGTAAGAAAAGTGAGGTATGTCGAAATTGTAGATTGTGGAGACTTGAATGACAATAAAATTTGTTGAGCTGATAGAGTCCGATATGATTCTTTTAGAAAAAGGGGTTTTCTTATGAGGGATTTTTTTTTTCTATTCGTGAAATTCAAATATTTTGGGTCCTTGAAACTTCAGTTATCTCCTGTTGGCCGAACTATAATTGATGGACAATTACGCTAATTCTGCCAACTGATTTACTTTTTTTTTTTGCCATAAAACTCAGCTAAAATCTCTTTTTTTTGAAATTTTCTTACGAATCACATGTAGTTTATTCAAAGCAAAATTTATTCTAAATGTTCTGTACAGCATACTCGTCTAACACTCTAAGCAGCAATCACGTTGGACGTTTCAGTGTAGCGAGCTTGTGCCAAAGCAATGGTTTGGTCAGTAAGGTCATAGTACACATAAGCACTTCTCAAAAACACATCGCCCAAAACCTGATTACCATTAGAATAAGCAAATCCCAAAATACAAGTCCCATCGTCATTGTGCAAAACCATATCGGCATACGACACAGAAATCTTGTTCAAGCCAAAGTCAAACTCCATATACTGGTCTGCTGGTTGCGTGCAACTGATCATGCGGTAAAAAACACCGCCCATATTCACTACAGATGGACTGAACACTTCATCAATAACACTCATCAATTCTGCACTTCCAAAGCATAAAGAAGAGCCGGAATCCAACGTGTATGGGCTATTCAAGGCGACTTCCTTCCCTCCCACACTCACATTCAGCACCACCAAATCCAAATCCCCACCGCTAATGTGTACTGGGTATTTGGTCAAACAGCCCTCGTATTTTTCGGTATCAATACCTCCAAAAATAACCACTCCAGAACCACTTTCACGGCCCAAAAATAAAGAGTAAGAAGCCTTTGGTATAACCCCGGCTTTTTGCAATGCCCAAGGAAAGTTATCGTATGTTTCCTGTGCCGCTTCTTTGCCCCGATTGCCAATTCCCAAAACACCCGGTCCATCGACGCCACTGACGGCAAATTGAAAGTCCGAAAGCTCAAAACTCGAGCCCTCTAATTGCATGGTATCGAGGTAAAAGCTACCTTGAGAAACGCTGCCATCAATATATCTGATACCAAAACGCTTTCCAGTATTTTGGGCCGTGGATGACGTGTTTTGGCTGTATCCAGAAGAAGGCACCCAGAGATCGGCAGATCCTGTGTCAAGAACAACGTAGTTTTTTTGCTTGTTAGAACCCAAGTAAATGTTCATCATGTAGTATACATCGCCCGCATTATCGATGGTAGCAGAAACGCCCGTTCTCTTTGATTTTACGGCGTTTTGTTGAGCCCAGAAATCCCTTGTTGAAACGCCGCCAAATGTTTTTTCAACAGTAAAGTCGAAGGATAATGGGGCAGGCTCATTTCTAGACTCTAATGGAGGTACATAATAGCCAAGCGCATAAGATGAGAGACAAAGGAGGGAGAGGAGTTTAGTCATTGGAATAAAGTCTCGACTGATAATTGAAAACTGGAAAAAATTTGTGTGGGACAGGAACAATTTCCACGCCTTAAATAGATTTACATGCTCCATTGCAGCCGTTACAGAAACGCCGGCAAATCATAACAAAGCCAGAACTTCTGTTGCATAGCAAACTAGAGATCCATATTATTATGAACACTGGGCCAGGGCCAGGGCCAGCCTTTGCTCAACATCCAATCATATCATTTATCCTGGTTACGGTCCCATCTTATTTCAGGAACAAGTGTTCTTAGATGCACAACCGGCATCGGACACGGGCGAGAGTTGACGTTTTTTAGCCTGACCACTCACGCATGTGTGCTTCAAGTGGCACGCGGTGCCATAGTCGCTTCCGTATCCGGTAGAGTTGTTGAGACGTCTCAGAAAAAAAATCAATGCGTCTTTAGATTAGATGGGGGCTTCGGACCTTATGCACTGCACATCTTCTGCGCATGACGATAGTTTTTCACAATTGAGAAGGGATGGGTATCTAAAGTTGAAGTTTCTTTTTGATTTTTCCTTGTGGAGGGTCAAGAGTTCTGTTTTTCACAAAACTTACAATTCGGTAGGAGGAGATTTTGGTGAAATCGAGTGTGCATATAGTGAGACCCAGAAAAATTTCGACCTTCAACACTTTTTATGAACAAGTCCATTGTTCAGATCCGTCCGATTAATATTCCCATTTTCCAATAATGATTTCTTCGGATTCAGGCGAATTTTGAAAAGCAAAAGGGAGAAAAAAATATTATCATTGAAGATTTTCGTCGAATGTTTGGAGGAAAAGGTCATCCAGAAGACTTTATATCCTTTCAATCTACTTCAAATAATACGCTGAATTTTTCTTTGTGTCATGATCTTCTTTGAAAGCCATAATCATAATCTATACGGCCCAATTACCCTATTTTCTGGGTAATGAATGATATCCTGGCATGTATACAGTCTCGTTTCATGTGTTTTATTGTGCATATAAGTGTTTCGTAAAGAGATCTGGCCAGAGGGTGTCAGATCTCTTAATGCCAGACAAAAAATCTATCAATTTTTAAGTAAGGTCTTGGTAGCTCCCAGCATTTTGTTGCTTTTGCGATAACAACTACCACTTCGATGGGGAATATTTTTCACTATCATGCGTTGATGAATACCGTTCATTACATGGTTCATCAACCTTTCTTCAAAGGGAAGTGAATACTAAAAACATTATTAAAGGTAGACCTTCAACCAATTTTCTGATTTGATTTTTCTAATTGACATTTTTTAAAAAACATAAATAAATAAAAAAGAAAGGACATGATACTGATTTCATCACCCCTCTAAAATCAAGTGAATAGAGGCAGCCTTCAACTCGAATATAGTGTTCTGAACTCTTTTGAGCTGAATCTTTACTACCTGATCCAATGTTGCTGAAAGTTTCCCGTTTTTCCCATACCTCGAAATACTTTGGTTCAAAACATATTAAAGTTTTGGGGGTCAATTCCATGGCCATAGTTTTTAAATTTACCCAAAAATTGAGCTTCTTAATCAATAGAATGATGTAAATTTTTTTGCAAAAACTCAAATCCTTGGCAAAAGCACTGTGCTTCATGTTTCGAAGTTTGCAGTTTTTCGTGTCGGATTGTATCAAGATGAAGACGTTTGGAATTTCAATCTCTTGAAAACTTTGCACATGTTAAGAAAACTAAACTTGTATGTATCTGGCCTCAATTCAGTACATCTCGGTCATCCTCTTTCAGCTAGATGTATAATAATATTATGGCGTCAAATTATTCAACGAAATCACATAGCTGGTATCTCGCTTGAACTCCCGTTTTTTGAGTCCTAAGAAGATTTTCTCTTTATCGTGTTTAACTTCGAAAAACACATATTCTCTAAGAGTTTTACCTAGAATCCTGTAGAATGGCATGAGAGAAAGTTGAAATTCTCCAAAAAAGCAAACTGTGGTAAAATTCAATCTACAAGCTCATCAGAACATGCTAACAGTTTGAAACTGGTACTTAAGTTTCCCTTAACTCAAAAATCTTGAAAATGATTCAGAGTCATCAATGAGTGTTCAGACCTAAGTCTCTCTGGAGAGACAAAAATTGATATTATTAAAAATCATTGACACTTACACGACTAGACAAACCAAGATTTTTTACGAAAAGAACAATGTTTCCCACTGAATAGTGTGGTGGGAGACCATATGCGAACTTGAAGAGTGGTTTTCGTTTTGCAAGTCAAATTCAAGTCCTCAAAAAGTAAATTTCATGTCTTTTTAGCAAAGTTTGCACGAATTTGCGAGAACTGTTTTTTTTTTCATGAATGACCAGAATATGGTTTCATGTTGCTGAAATAAACTAAATACTACAGGTCATTATTTGCAAGCCAAAAGGGATTCTCGGAAAATATACGATCCAGTTCTTTGAAACAAAAACAGATAAACCAAAAATAAATCACTAAATAGCCCTGGAACTCTTATCAGGTTTCATCTAGGCTGGCTTTACAAACAAATCTTGGCAATAGAATGAAAACAGTTTAACTATCTAAGTCTATCTAAACATTTTATATTTTGCAACTTTCAGTGCTTTTTTAAGGGCCAAAAGCCCCGTTTAACCAGAAGTCTGGCATCCGTTGACCTTCTTAAGCAGAAATGATGTTCGATCTCAGAGAGTATCTGACTTGGGCAAGAGAGATGGTCTGGTCAGTGAGGTCGTAGTACACGTAGGCGTTTCTCAAGAAAATGTCACCCAAAATCGTGTTGCCGTTCTCGTAAGAGAAGGCCAACGAACAAGTGCCGTCACCGTTGTCGTAAACAGCGTCAGTGTATGGCACATTGACGGAGTTTCTGCCGAAGTTGAAGTTAATGTACTCGTTGCTTGGCTGGTTACAGTTCACGTGACCGTTGCTGTCGACGTTAAAAACATTGGTCAACACGTTGTACAACTCCTGGCTGACAAGAGCCAAAGAAGTACCAGAGTCCAAAACGTATGGGGAACCGTCAGAAACCTGTTGGCCAGCAACAGTCACGGTTTGCACGTCCAAAGCCAACGAGCTTTGGCTGGTGTCGATGTTGTACTTAGTCAACGAACCGTGGTACTTTTGGGTGTCAATACCACCGAAAATCACCACACCAGAGCCGTGGTCCTCGCCCAAGTACAAGGAGTAAGAGGCCTTAGGAGTGATTCCAGCAGCCTGCAAAGCCCATGGGAAGTTGTTGTATTGAGATTGAGAAGACTCCTGGTCCTTGTCTGCAATACCAAGAACACCGAAACTGTCACTGCTAGCAGCAGCAAACTGGAAGTTGGAGAGAACTGGACGTCTAGAGTCAAAAGTCACAGTATCGGTGTAGTACTCACCATTGGCAGTGGTGCCATCAAGGTACTGGATACTGAACTGGTTTCCGGTGTCTTGAGCAGAAGAAGAGCTGGCGTAGTTGTACGAGCTGGTAGGCACCCAAAGATCAGAGGAACCAGTGTCAAGAAGCACATTGCTCTTTTGTTGGTTCGAGCCCAAGTACACGTTCAAGAAGTACGCGTTTTGAGTGTTAACAATGGCCTCAGGGTAGGCACGCTTGGCGTTCTTAGGCTGGTACTTGGCTCTCCATTCGGCAACAGAAATATTGCCAATGCTGGATTGCACAGTGAAGTCAAGGGCCAAAGGAGCTGGAGCTGGAGCAGCGTCATCTCTGGCCTGAAGGTCAGGAACAACCAAGCCTTGGACAAGAGCAAGAGCGAGAGAGAAAAGAGTGATCAATTGAAGCATTGAGAGAGTGAAGCAATAGAGTTATTGTGATGATGAAAAGGGAAAAAACTTTCTTCATTCCTCGGGATATCGCCCCCTTCTTATACCACAAATTCTGAGTAATCGTCCCGGCACATTTGAGTTTCTGTTTCGGGCTGTGGCTTGAAAAAAAAGAAAGATAAAAAGATAAAAAGATAAAAACCAAGGCCGCCGCATGGTTTCGTAACGGACCGTCTAACCGTGCGGCTTCATGCGTGCGATTTGTCTCATTCACTTCATGGATGTAATGTGGGAATTGGATATGAATCTAGCCCGTTGGTGTCCGCGATTACCGAAATTCTTTGGCCGCGTTTGGTGTATTCCAAGGTGACTGGTTTTTCTTTTTTTTTTCTCTTTTTATGACGTTCGTCTTGTAAGCAGTCTTGGGGCTTGAAAATCCTGAAAAATAAATATGCGTACGATAATTGCTGAAATCTTACCGTGCTTTTTTGTGCTTTTTTTTATTGTCGTCTCTGCTTAAACCTCAAAAAGCGTCTCAATGTCGAAATGTGGCTTATTCATGCACGGACCCGCCCAAAATGGGAAGCAACCGCCACCGCGAGTTGTGCACACTTTTGACAAGCTGCACGTCACCTCCTCAAACGTTATCTGATAACAAAGTCGCTTCTATTTTTATCTTCTCACAGATTAATTGCAATTAGTCATCATATCTTAACGCAGAGCTTATCGATGATTTTGTACGGGTACATTTATGGAAATTTTCAGAAAACGGGAAGTAAAAAAAATATATAAATTAACAGCTTTTTAAAACTACATTCTCGTTGCCCGCATAGAAACTCTCTTTCTTTTTTTTTTTAGAGAGAATATTTTGAAATGGGCAAATTTCTCGGCCAACTCGGGAAAGCGGGGAGTGGAGGATTCCGCTATCATTTTCACACGGCATTTTAATTTCAACCTAAACGTGGCATGATAAAGGCAAGTCCTTGTTGTGACATTCCGCAGTGACTTTTGACGCAAGTAAAATGACATAATTTTCCGGTGCAAAAGCGCGGCCTTAGGAATGTTGGCCTGCACTTTTGGAGTGACAGGCAAAATCCCAGCTACTTTTGCTACCTCTCAATTTATTACCGGGCGTTTTTGTTGATTTTTTCTTGAGGAAATGGTTTGTTTCAAAAACAGAAATTGAAATAGGAGAGGAACTGATTTGGGAGAGCTACACATCTAGAAGAAGAAAAGGAGAGAAAAGAGGGAAAAAATAAAGAAAAAAGGGGAAGATTACCCGAGCAGTCAACGAATCAAATCAGATGTCAAAATTCCTGTCTATGTACAGAGCACACGGCCTCATTTTTTTCTCACGCAATTTCGGGGCTTCGCCTAAACTTACAATTCTACCGTAGGCCGAGGTATATAACTGGCTTATCGCAGAGCCGTGTAATCCTGAGGCTTCAATTATTCTGCCACGATTGAAAGACTTTTTTGGACGATTACGTGGGCGCCGAGTCTGCTCTTAAATTCACTCTTCACCCATTTTTTTTACCCAAAAGTCGCATGTGGTTTTTGAATCGCCCATACAAATATTTGACACATTTTTCTTCTCTTTTTTTTTAGCCTCACAGGATTATGTTGTTGCATTGACGATTCTGCTTGCTCGATGGGAATGAATAATGACGGAATGTGTCAGGGTACGAAATGCCTGATTGATTGGGAAGATTATTCCATAAAAGCGGAGGAGAATCCGCTAAGAAACTTTTCTTGGAATACCTTTCTTTTTCCTGGCCACGAAGCACATCCTTAACTGCACGAAAAAGTTACCACTATTTAGGGAATGAATGGAGCTTGCGGATTAAAAGTGCTCCCCAAATACCCGGGTACCCGGATAGAAGAAATATAAGCATTGACAAACAACCTTGTTGCTATTCACGGTGGCCCTTTTTATGACAGATCACGTGACCCCTTCCTGTCTCGCCCGATTAGGCAGGTCAGCCCGATATCAGTGGTGGATTTGCTAATAGCCAATATTAAGCATGTGCATATATCCGGTCAAAACAAAAGTGTTTGAAAAGAAAAAAAGAAAAAAAAGAGGTGACTGTTCCCAGTTTTGGAGAAAATATTACAGGCAAAATTGGCTTATGCCTCTTATCAGAGCCTCGTTTTATCACATTAATGTCGCCAAAATGTTAATTGCCCAATGATTCAGACAATTCTGTGTCTATTTTTTTTTTTTCTTTTTTTTTTTCTTTTCTGAATCCACTAAAAGCGTGATTTGGTGGACTGCGGCTATTTGATCTTGTGATGTGCTTCTTCAATTTCCAAACTTGGTTGAGCAGCTGGATGCAAAAACTTAGCCTTGTCCTGGACTCCCCTGATAATTCAGGATTGGCTGAATGTTTACGCTACTTACAGATCTATGGAAATGTTTTAAAAAATAAGTCATCTGTATTTTCTCAGAGCAAACTATACATTGGAAGCCTGTCGTGCAAACAAAAGCATTCCTGGAAACGAGGGTCTAACTACAAGAGCAACTGGATAACTCTTTTTTTTTTTTTTTTGTGATTATCAGCAGTCCTGCCGCCGGATTTTCTTTTTTTAAAAAAAAACTCACTTTTTTATTCGCTTAAGCAGCGATGATGTGAGAGGCCAGCGAGTACTTGACTTGGGCAAGAGAGATGGTCTGGTCAGTGAGGTCGTAGTACACGTAGGCGTTTCTCAAGAAAATGTCACCCAAAATGGTGTAACCTTGTTGGTAAGCGAAGGCCAACGAACAAGTGCCATCACCATTGTCGTAAACAGCATCGGTGTATGGAACATTGATGGAGTTTCTGCCAAAGTTGAAAGTGATAAACTTGTTGCTTGGTTGGTTGCAGCTAACAAGTCCGTTGCCATCAACGTTGAAAACGTTGTTCAAAGTGTCCAACAATTCCTGGCTGACAAGAGCCAAAGAAGTACCAGAGTCCAAAACGTATGGAGCACCATCAGACACAGTCTGGCCACCCACAGTCACGGTTTGAACGTCCAAGGACAAAGAGCTTTGGCTAGTGTCAATGTTGTACTTGGTCAAAGAGCCCTGGTACTTGGCAGTGTCAATACCACCGAAAATCACCACACCAGTACCGTGGTCCTGGCCCAAGTACAAGGAGTAGGAGGCCTTAGGAGTCAAGCCAGCCTTTTGCAAGGCCCAAGGAAGGTTGTCGTAAGAGTACTGGGTGGACTCCTGGTCCTTGTCGGCAATACCAAACACACCAAAAGAGTCACTGCTGGCAGCAGCAAACTCAAACTGAGGAAGCACAGGCAGGTTCGAGTCGAAAGTCAATCTGTCAGTGTAGTACTCACCCTTAGCAGTGGTACCATCAACATACTGGATGCTGAATGGGTGACGGGTGTCCTTCACGGTGGTGGAGGTTCTTGGGTTGTAGTCTCTGGAAGGCACCCAAAGGTCGGAAGAACCAGTGTCAAGAAGAACGTTACTCTTCTGCTTGTTGGATCCCAAGTACACGTTCAAGAAGTAAGCGTTTTGAGTGTTGGCAATCTTCTCGGTGTAAGCACGCTTGGCGTTGTTAGGCTGGTACTTGGATCTCCATTCAGCGACAGAAAGGTTACCGATGGTCGATTGCACAGTGAAGTCAAGGGCCAAAGGAGCTGGAGCTGGAGCAGCATCGTCTCTAGCTTGAAGCTCAGGGACGACCAAGCCTTGGACAAGAGCAAGAGCAAGAGAAAAGAGGGTAAGAAGTTGAAGCATTAGAGAAGTTCGAAGTATTCGAGTGGTGATGATGAGAAAGAAGAAAGAAAGAAATTCCAGCAAACTCAAGCCGGAAGTTGTCTGCTCTTTATACCTTTCGTTCTGATTTGGATTTTAGGATTCCGGATTCCAGATTCCGGCGGTGCATCTCCGACCCATGATTATTGTGGAGATTGCGCAATGTAGTAGAATCTACAAACAAAAAATGCGAATGGAAAAACCGTTCAACCGTACGGCTTGGCCTCGAATCCGTTATCGGAATGGTGCATGGTGGCGGGCTTCAGGTTATGAACCGAACCTTGCAACGGCATGCATAAACGCATTTTGAGCTTCCGGCCGAGCCGATTTTCCAACTGCAACATCACTTGAAAAACGCGGGGAAGAACCGATCTGCAAGTCCCTCCGGCTCAGCGGAGCTTTAATTCTTTGTTTATTACTGTTATTATTGCAGTAATATGGGAACGATATATCGTTAGCTATCGTTACACTCAAAACGTCTCAAAAAAAAAAGGCCTTGCGCGGTGGAGAGAGAGAGACAGAGGCGTTTTGGTTGCCCGAAAAAAATAGAGTTGGCTCCAACATTCCGTAAGCGATTTAGGCGCCATTGCGAAAAAAAAAAAACAAAGGATGCCGCTTCCTGTGTTATCAAGATCCGGTATATACGCTAAGGGTTTGAGACAAACACTGTGGACAATTCTCCCAGCAGCTCCCGCCACAGCGGTTTCGGGGAAATCTTCTCTAATTGCTGGGTTAGGATAAAGCGGGGCTGCAATTGTTTTTATTTTTTTTTTGCTTTTTTTGCATTAATTTACCCCCCTCACGAGAAATTTCTGTGTTTTCTACAATACCCCTTTTGGGCAAGAGTATCGTGTGAAGATAGAAATGAAAAAGAAAACACCAAATCCACCACTTTCCGTTTTTTCGCAATTCCGAAAGGCGGGCCGGTATTTTTTCCCGATCACTGTGCATAAGATAGTCTAAACTTGCTGAAGATTGTACCTGCAGTGCACAGAACACCACATTCATGTGTGCGGCTCGTGTTGTGTTGCCTCATTGAAAAGGGGGACTGCACTGAGCGTGATGATGACGCCCGGCGGATGCATGATCGGTTCTAAAGCGGCTGCTGGTAAAAAAAATTCTGGGCATCGCTTTTTAGTTGATAATGACAGGGCCAAGAAATTTGGTGTCAAAATCGATAACGATATCGATATCGCTTTCCGAAAGAAAAAAATATTATCTGATACTACAAATTAATACGGCAATTTGTTGAGGAATGTACATACTTCCGAGGATGTTCAGTTCACTGGCGCGCGGGCCTCGGCCAGTTGTGTGATGTAATATCTTGCCCTCCAAATACCGCTAATTCTTGCTGAATCCTCATTTTCCACAATTTCACATGAGTCTTATCAGAGCCGTGCCTCTGAATGGCCATGACAACGTGATGGCAATACAATTAAGGCGTGCAAAAGTAGATGCCGTGGCTTCTTTTGATAGATGATATGAGGCGTTTACTCTTTTCTTTCCTCTTTTTGCTGGTGCCGCAATAATTACCCGATTCAATTTTTGTGGCTCCTGAAGATTGGTCGTGTCTACTGAATTCGAAAAAGGCGTGCGGGGACAAATTTTGATCAAATTGAAAAAAATGAATCGACATTTCCTGGTCCTCTACTTTTTCTACAAACTTTTTAAGACGCACAACTTCGTTGACTCTAGATAAATCTCACCCTTCTTTTTTCAAAGGCAAGGTTTCCTCTTAAACCAACTTTTCTTCAAACCTCAATTCGTTGTTGATTGGCATGCCCACCAATAAACGTAATAAGTTCTCAATCGCCAATCTCTGCTTATTCAATCCATTGATTGGCTTGAACCCAGGTTTGGACAATGGTGCCTTAAGCCAGTAACTTAACAACGTCAACACGGAGTAGAAATTCTCATACTTTTCTGCGCCTGCTTTCCGGTAGGTCACTCTCTGGAAAAATTCCGTCATCACCACCAAATCTATGATCAAAGGTGTGGCCAAAAGCGAATCCTCACACACGTTGTGAATCGAGATTTTGTTGTGGCCTCCCAACATCAACTCCGAGTAATATTCGTCCATTGCCACCTTAGAGTCACCTACTGCCGGCAAGTATTTGATGACAATACAGTGGTCGACCTTATTTCCGGACTTTTCGTTATACAAAATCTCGTTGGATTCAATCATATCGTCCACCACCGACTGCTTGGAAATCTCTTTGGACCGGAATTGCTTAGGTGACGAAAGATTGTAGCCATCATTGTTACCCAAATGATTGTAGGAAGCAATAGAAATGGGCTTGATGCCGGCATCCACAAGAAATTGAGCCAACACAGACTTGATTTTGGTTTGGCCACTTTTGAAGTCATCTCCGCCAATAAAGGTGTGATTCTTTTCTGCCAATTCTATAGCCCCAGGAACAAACGTGTTCTGGGGCGATCCATTGATATATGGCACCTGGTCCAAAATACAGGCAACGGCGAAAATTGTTGAAGGGGACACTTCTGCATGGTTTTCCTTAATAGCTTTGATTAAGTTTTCTGCTGTGTCATTAACCCCAGGCAAAATCTCCGAGTACCGCTCCGTATTTGCCGTCCACAACACAATCACTTTATCCAAATCATTGTCCAGCTTGAATTTCTGGATATCGGCCCTGATTTTCTCCACGTCTTCCCATTTGCGGCCAGTGTGGGGCTCTCCATTGCTGTCTGTGTTGAAAATATTGTCTGCCCTGTCCTTTTGGTTCATTGCAATAAAGTCAGGGTAGTAAACTGAAGGCAAAGGAGTGATTTTTGCCATGTCGTCCACCAATTGTCTTTGCAAGTCCACGTCCAAGACTTTTGCCCTTTTCAAGGCCTTATCTAAAGGCATTTTGGAAATATCCCATCCACCCACAACCAAATCGTTGGGATTCACAAACGGCAAAATGGAATTGAATGGAGCATACACGTCATTACCAGCCGCATCCACACCAAGTTTAATCGTGGAAGATTGCGTGACTGAGCCGTAATAATTAGCCTCAACGGTTCCCTCTTTATTCTCAAAACTTAATTTTTGCTTGTTGGCCAAAATTGCTCCCACTAAAGTGGTTCCATTATTGCCCCCAAGACCCACCAACATCAATCCGGTTTTAGGGGTGGTCAAGTCCACCTTAAACTCGTATTCGGTGGCCGTGGGCGTGACAGAAAAAACACCAGCATCTGATTTCTCGACAATTGCAGACTCGTAAGTGAATTTTGTGTACAAGGCATTGTCCTTGGTGATAGAATTGGTGTTAAATTGAACAGACATGATTGGTTATTAGAGAGATGATTTTTGAGGAGAAAAAGTAGTATAAAATCATTTCCACAAGTTGGGGGACAGAAAGGGGTTTATATACTCATGAAATTCAGCCAGCAATTAAGGGGGTTGAGCTAATTTCACCTACCCCTATTTAGGTGAAGAAAATAACATACACGTACTCCAAAATTATTATTGTCCTGTGTACAAGTGCGATTTCGCCGAAATTTCGGCGAGATCTGCGTAGCTCATGTGAGTTTGCTCAATTACAGGCACTCCTTCCCGCCCTGCGCCCCCTCACCCATAACAATGCGATAATTTGATTGGTTAGAAAATGAATTGTTCTGTATCCAGTGGAGGTGCGTGTGTTTTCATTCCCGCCGAAGTGTGTTTTTGTTGGGTTTTATATGAATTACCCTCAATCTTTTCGCCGAAATCCGGAAACAACGGCATCAGGTTTACGCACATACCCCCCCACTTTTTTAGAATTTCTTGGAACTTTTTTAGATTCCCTTCAAGAAAAAGCGATTTGTAGTCATTTTTTGCCTGAAAAAGCTGTTCTGATGAGCGCTTTTATAGCTTAGTGATTGATAATTCGGATTGAAATTAATTTGATTTTACTCATTGTTTGGAAAGCAAAACATCGAGCTTTTTTGAGCAAAATATTATCACTTTTTCTCACTTACCCTTCTCAAAATATATATATAATTTTACCGGAAAACATTTCTCGTTTATTCTCGCGCATCCTTGAGTGTTCGCAAAAGGTGGCTTTTTCTTTTTCTCTTCCCTGAAACACAAGTGTCAGCTCACACTCAACTTTCTCTAATGCCAACTTGTGTGAGAGGAACCCTTTCGCACGGCAACTTGTGGGACCTTTACACAAAAATGGATTTTTCAATAATTTTTCAAGTGAACATGAACTATGAGGGATTCATCAATAATTCATTCATTATAGACCATCCCTCAACCATATAATCAACTTTTTCTACATAACCGCTATTTTTTTTTTTGTGACAAACTGACCCCTGTCTTGTCCTCCCTAATAAATTTCATTTCAGGAAGAGAAAAGGTACATCTCAAATGCAAGAGATTAGCGATTTCATTAATGAAGTTGATACCAATAAATTCCAGCCTTCGTTGAGTATGGGGCCAGATCTCTCTGAGGAATTAGCTTTCCATTCAATGGTACAGCTTTCTGAAAGTTTGGTTTTTTCTAAAGATTATAAGAAGATCAAATGTTTGGAACGAAAACAAGCATCAAAGCCAATGTTTTTCCTTTCTTTTGATGAAAAGGTACATGAACAGCCTTTTTATAGGGAATCATATTTTTTGGCTGAAAAACGCCCTGATTCCAAATCACAAGAAGGTCCAAAAACACCCTTTTGCAAAACAACAGCTTTTAATTATTTAGGGGTATTCGTAGAATTGACGTGTTTCTTCATTTTTTACGTCCCCTTGGTCCCTCTTAAGCACAACAAGTCTGTTCCCAGAATCATAAGGGAAAACTTTTCCCACTATCCTTGGTCTTTTCCGGATTTTGTTTCCCTGTGCAATTTCAGTATTATTTCCATATTGATAAATTGGATCATTTTCGCCATTGCTTTGCCTTTGTTGATGAGCAGACTTGTTAATTTTTCAAAACGAGGTGGACTTTCAGAAGCTGAAAATCTGTTCGAGACAGATAAAGAAATGATCGTTGGTGAAATCACAGGAAATTTCCGTAAACTTTCCCGATATTACAAGTACGACCCCCTTGTGTTTGCATTGTGTAAGTTTTTGGTCCATTACTACGTCTACATGCACTGTGCTCTCATGAATTTTCTTTATTTTGGCAATTATAAAATGCTAAGGGCTGTAATTGCACTACAGCTTGGAATCTACAATTTTTTTCTTGTGCAGATGGGGATATTTCCTCTCATTTCCGGCTTCATCATTGTGATATGCTCTCTTTATTCGAGGCTTAAGGATAGATCAGGGACATAGATTTTTGGGAAAAGTTATATGGTAACATAAATTGTTTTGATTGCAAATAATGGTCATTTAGCGATCAGAACCAAAATATAATTCTCCACAATGAAACACGAAAAATGGGGAACCGATTTCCCTTCTTACCTGTAATATATCTCCTTCTCTATTGTTTGATTTGATTTTCTTTTTCAGTTTTTACTAAAGTTAGAAATTTTCCAGGAACCGAAATATGAGAGGGCTAAACTCTCAATATGTTTTGAAGGAAGAGGAAGTTTTTTGTGCTTGTTAAGTTTGAATTATTTTAACAATTTAACCACTTTGATTCCGAAAGTGCGAGGAAAGAAAACATAATAAAGACTTTTAAAAATATGGCTTTTCTCCTTACACCGTCTAAATTACCAATTCGATAAACAAAAAGCTAAATTAATAATAATCTTCAAAATGAGAAGCCCCGGCTCAATTTGTGGTGATGCCCAAGGAAGAAATTGAAATTAAAATTGCCCAAGCTTTATTATGTTTGAGGTGTGCATGTAACAATTAACTTGCCATTTTTAGCGAATGTAAATCCGCCATACAATTTCGAGTAAATGAAATCCCAAAACATCTTGAAAGAAAAAAAAAAGATTGACTGTTTTTGCTTTTTTTTTTTTTTTTTTTGAACCACATCGTTCAGCGTGTTTTGATTTGTTTACATTTCATTGTTTCACTTACCTATTGGTGCGGCTGGTTTACATACAAGTGCCCATCATTTGATTACACTTGACGAGATAGTCACAGTTCTTGGTGGCCATATTTAACACGAGAATAGTAGTTTGATTAAAACCCAAAGTAAAAGAAAAGAAACGTTTTTTGATCAACTGTGTAGAAGAAAAAAGCTATGAAAACCAAAAAAAATCTTGACCATAAAACATTAGGCAAATCTTTAAAGACCTCCAATCCATTCCACGCCGCGCACTGTACAGTGTGGGCCGCCTCACTATTGTTAATAAAAAGAGAAAGGGAGGTCGTGCAGCAACCGCGAATTCGCCGGCTGGCTTTCGAACCTGCATGCTGCGGAGGAAATTTTGCAATCTTGTTTCAAGCGAACAATGGCCTGGAAATATATTGCTGCTGGGCCGCTATGTTTATGGCTCAAAAATGGCCGAAAAAGGAAGTTTTTGGGCTGTTTATAGAATGGAACCGATTTATGTAAACACGATTTACCGCTTAGGCGCAAATTTCAAGTCCCGTAATTGGCCGTAGCTGGCTTGAATCTCAGATCAGACATTAACTTTCCGTTTCTGGCCAGAGGAAAAACACTTAAAGTTTCGATAAATCCTGGCTTTTCTTTTTATTTACGTTCACTTTTTGAATCTTGTTAAACCCCATCAACCCTCTATTACCCCCTTCACACTCTCCCAGCTAGTCTTTCGCTTCTCGAACTAAATACTCTCGCTTATTATACCCCCTACTCTCTTTTTTCAAAAAAAGAAAAAAATGTTAGCTGAAGCACTTTTCTTTTATTTGGCGCTTTTCGCCAGAGTCGCTCTTGCAAAGTCTCATCCCCATGGAATTGCCGTATATTGGGGCCAGAACTCCGGGTTGAACCAACAACCATTAAGACATTACTGCGATAAAGATTCGGTCGATATCGTAGTGTTGGCATTTGTCAATGGCTTTCCTGACTTGATCATCAATTTCTCCAATATGTGCGGGGAGACTTTTGAAAGCGGCTTGCTCCATTGTCCTCAGATCGGCGAAGATATCAAGTATTGTCAACAAAAGGGAAAAATCGTCTTACTTTCTTTGGGTGGAGCTTCAGGAAGTTATGGTTTTAAAGATGATCAACAAGCACGCGACTTTGCTCACGTCATGTATGATACTTTTGGACCCGGAAACGCCACTGAAAGACCTTTTGATGATGCTATTGTCAATGGCTACGATCTTGATATGGAAGCTCGCTCAACAGGATATTTGGCGTTTGCAAATGAGTTGAATAAAGTGCATCAAGATGTGGACTATCCTTACTTCCTTTCTGCTACTCCCCAATGCCCATACCCAGATGCAGCGCTTGGAGAAGTTTTGGACCAAGCAAACGTGGATGCTGTATTCATTCAATTCTACAACAACCCCGATTGTAGTCTTACAGGAAACAATTTCAATTTGATGAAAGATTGGAAAACTTACGCCGATACAATCTCTCCAAATAAGGAAACGCTTTTGTTTATTGGTTTGCCTGGTGCTCAGAGATCCGCTGGTTCTGGCTACGTATCTATAGATCAAGTGAAAGCTGTTGTGGGGGAGGAAATCTTGGATTACGATAAGTTCGGCGGTTTTATGCTCTGGGATGCCTCATCTCTGGATGGAAATGTTAACGAAAAAGGCCAGTCGTACGATAAGCAGCTCATGGAGTTTTTGAATTCCGACTAGCGGCGTTTGAATTACTTTGATGATACCGGTTTAAAATTGGGGTTCGAAAAATAAAAAAGTGGAGACCCGAAGCTTCTCTGCTGAACGCAATCTACGAAAAAGCGGGAGTAAGATCTATTTCTGTGGGTTTTCAAATAAATGAACGCGAACAATCCTTTTCTTTTGGCGATTTTCATAGTAGTTACTTTAAAGCACAATCCTATTTCTGCTATTGAACTTCGAGACTGTTTTCCCAAAAAAAGCAAATGAATTAACTGTCGTACATCAACGGATAAGAAATTTAAGGACATTACGTCTTAGAACCTCTCTCTAAAATTACCTTGGGCTGATTGGAATAAGACTGTAACAACTGGTGATGCGTTAGAAATTGATTGAACGCGATTGCTGCACGTATCTAAGGGTTAAGAAAGAGAGGAGGAAGTTCGAAGAATTAAGGTAAGTCGCATTCGTCGGCAATGAAAAATTGTAGGTCAAGTTTTTCCCTCGTTTCTCTGAGGCTTCCCAGCAGCAATTGCCTTTCAGTGAATAAAAAAGTAAGGATGGTGCCACGCCTGGACGAAAGTCTCTGATTCGGGAATCTCTTAAGGGTAATTATAGCGTTTTGATAAAGCCGCGCCCCTGACGCAGATACCCGAGATGTCTTTTTTTGATCTGATTTGAGCCTCTTTAGGCTCGTAATAAGGCGTCAAATCGTCTTCAGGACGCATGTCGGACGCACGTCGGACGCAAGTCTGACGCATATCTCACTACACCGATTCCTGCTCGGAAACCGAAACCGAGAAGCTTAAGCGCGTTACGGCTTTCCTTATTTCAATGGATTAGAAAATGCAACGTCTAAAATCCATTGAGGTTGCATTTTTTATGGTTTTTTTTTTTTTTTTTCATAAGAAGCCTAATACGCTTAGGAGTCATTGGGTTTTACTAGCAACAATTGAAGCGGGGTATCTA
Source organism: Metschnikowia peoriensis (assembly GCA_030573015.1). NCBI lineage: Eukaryota > Fungi > Ascomycota > Pichiomycetes > Serinales > Metschnikowiaceae > Metschnikowia > Metschnikowia peoriensis. Next base: position 5,792 of record JAJMCO010000092.1, on the reverse strand, counting down.
AGGCTTAATCAAGCATTCAGTCGGTTCCGTTTAGTTAACTTGTAGCCAATCCCATAAACCAGCACCCAAAGTAGAGGTTAGGAAAAAAAAAAGCAGTATAAATGAAGAACAATTCGCCACCTTTTGGTCAGGTTCTTTTTCTTGGTTTGGAAAATACATGATAAATAACCTGATCAATATCTTTTCTACTTCTCTATCATGTTGATGAAAGCTCTTATCTCTTACATGGCTCTTGCTGCCACTGTCGTCTTGGCCGTACAGCCTTCCCGTGGCAGCCTTCCCAGAGGTATCACCGTGTATTGGGGCCAAAACTCTGGCGGAAACCAGCAGCGTTTGAGACACACGTGTGACCGGGATTCTGTGGACACAATTATCTTGGGGTTCCTTTGTGGATTCCCCAAAATGCTCCTCAACTTTTCCAACATGTGCTGGCAAACCTTCCCCAGCGGGTTGCTCCACTGTAACGATATTGCAGATGACATTAAGTACTGTCAGAGCAAAGGTAAGCCAGTGCTTCTTTCCTTGGGAGGAGGCGCAGGCCAATATGGTTTCAAGAATGACGATGAGGCCCGGCAATTTGCGCAAGTCTTATACGACACTTACGGGCCCGGCCAAGCCAGTGAACGGCCATTCAATGACGCCATTGTCAATGGATTTGACTTTGACATTGAGTCGGGCAATACTGGGTATGCTGCGCTCGGAAATGAGTTGAATAGATTGCACAAGGATGTGACGTATCCTTACTATCTTACTGCAGCCCCTCAATGCCCATACCCTGATTATTGTATGGGCGAGTTGTTGACAAAGACGCAGATGAGTGCAGTGAATATCCAGTTTTACAACAATTACTGCCGTCTTAACGGCGACCATTTCAACTATGAGACTGACTGGGAGAAGTTTGCCCAGCAGTACTCGCCCAATAAGAATGTGCAAATGTACATTGGATTGCCGGGAGCCAAGGAATCTGCTGGTTCCGGATATGCTGACATCTCAGTCGTCAAGAAGATGGTGACGAAGGAGATTTTGCAAGATAAGAATTTTGCAGGATTTATGTTGTGGGACGCTTCCTCGCTGGAGGGAAACAAGGATCCCCTGGGCGTTTCCTATGACGAACAACTTAAGAAGTTCTTGAATGAAAATGGCGTGCGCTCGAAACCACTCGGTGATATTCGGCCCAAGAGAGAAGGTAAGAAGGCTGTTATGTGAAGGGGACCACCATTATGGAAACTGAGGAGGTGAATAGGTGATGGAGATTCTGTTTGATTTTTGTTTGTTTGAATTTGTTTCTTTTTTCTTTTTGCAATGCGCACACTGTTTCTGATGTTTCAGGAATTGTAGAAATGTAGAAGCTGCCAATTGAGGTTGTTAAAGTTGTCGCATGATCTGTTTCACGGGGAACTATTTCCAATCCGTTATTTCAGACAAGCAACTTGTGTAGATACAGTCTTGTCAATTACAGATGTTACAGTACCGGTCAACTGCAAATCTTCATACCCGACTTCCCCAAACTCAAAAGCCCAATCATGTTTTTCGAAGTTGACATGTATGCGCAACTGATCTGATAAAGATTATGATCATTTGAAAATTGGCCATTTAAGGCCAGGGCCACAGCTTCCAAATTAGCGGATGGGAGGTGTGTGACGGTTGTGCCCGAGTCCAATGACATTGCAGCCAGTAAAGTGTCGAGGGAAAGCTTTTGCGAGGTACCTTCAAACGTAATGAAGTCCACAACACAACAAAAAAACCATACATGGCTGTTTTATTTTTTGGAATAGATGTTGACAAAAGGCACGGTTTGCAACTGGCCACCATATTTTGCGCTCTCAACAGCATCCAACAACAAAGATCCTTACAGCGAAGAAGCCTCATTCAAGTATTAGGAGTGGGCCACCTTGGTGATTATTCCATTTTGCTTCAATCGCCAGCAGAATTCTATTAATCCGTACTTTCGATTATGGGGAAGCCAACACCAATTTTCAGTCATGATTATTCCGTCATCGCACAACCTCACTGAATCGGCGCTCTACTGTAAGGCCCTGGAGTAAAGTCCGGGCACTGAAATTCAAATAGACGGGGCCTAGAACGCCGCCTTTCCAATTTTCTATCAGATAATCGCCGGGCCCTGCAGTTAACGGAGGTTCTAGAGCAGAAACTTGGGCATGAAGCATGGGAACATCACTGGTGTCTATTTGTTTTTGGGCCTGTTTCGTCATTGGAAGCGGCGATACAAGCACCATGAATGTCTTACGGCGGTCGGTTTTCGAGGCCATGTTTATGTGGAATTCACGAATACCCGCCAATTCTCTGATTGTGGCAGCGGCGATTTTCAGCTTATGGTTTTTGCACTGCACCAACACCACCACGTCTTGACAGAGATTTACGGCGGATTTACGAGCAGAATACGGCTTGCACACCAGAAGAAGCGACAGTGCCGGCGGTTTTTTCAAAACAGAGTCGGGCACATGATATTCGCCAAGGTTCCACCGGCCATAGAGATCAAGCCCATTATCGCCGGCGCCGCCACTACGTACTAGATTTGAAAAATTGAGTGATTTTTCTAGCACGTGTTTGGCCGTGAGTTCATATAGTGTACCTCGGAATACTGTACCGTGTAAAGAAGTGGCATTTGAGCGACAGAAGTCAAGGTATTCCTGACACGACTGGACCTGCTTAAGTGTGGAAAGCGCCCGGCGGGGAATACATGCACGAAACATTCAAGTCTATGAAAGATATGTATCTATGTATATTCTTTTGAGAGATTGCGATGGAAAAAAAGCGACAAGTAAATAGAAAAAAAAAAAACAAAGATGAGAGAAGTCCTCAAAGCATCAATTCCGAACAAACCCTTATGCTTCTAATTGTCTATTTGTCGTGGTACATTTGCCCCTAAATCGCCGATGTGCTGATGTTTTTCAATGTTTTCACAGAACCACGTGACTTCTCCAAATCAAAAGGCCCGTCACCTCGCGCGCACGCGTAGTGCTTTATACTGGCGAGATTTGAACACGAAATTCTCATTCAAAAATGTATATTCTACGATTACACTGTATTTTTTTTATCCATCACATCACCTGTAACTTCTTAAAAGTGGAGAGAATTTTTTAGCTGGTTATTCAGAAAAAAAGATTGTTCACCGCAAGCATAGGTGTACCTACTATTGTAGCCTGGGTGATATAGAGTAAGTCACGTGGCAGACAGACTGGGCAAAGCTGATCTCGGAAACCTGGAGGTGAATTCCGTATCGGTAAAATCGGAGATTGCACATCAGACAGACTTACTTATTATCTGCATATTTGAAATCTTTGCTTGGAGATTGAAAAACTGTGTTCATTTGAAATTATTGCTTACACGTTTTATCGTTACTGATCGCTGGACACATTACAGAAATGCACATCTGGACCGTTCTTTTCTGCTTATCACTAGTGGTACTGCAAGAAATCGGTATTTTCACAAAAAATATTGATACTGCGCATGAACAGGATATCGGTATCATATCGTACGATCGCCAGCTGCACACCTCATCGTACCGTGCTGGGTCCGATATTTCAATTGAAAACGGCCATTACTCGGTGTGTGCACGTGACCTTGGCCTCGGGGGCCCTGTTTGTTTTGGGTATCAGGAAATCGGCAACAATAACGAAGCTGGGTTTGGAGGCGAATTCCAGATTTTCATACATGGCAATGGCGAGATCGATCGACTTTCTTTTGTTCGCGGAAACATTCCTTTAATGTTCAATTCTCTGGTTATAAATGTGCCATCTGCGTCAAAACCTAACTTGACTCCTTTTAACAAGCAGGAAGCTCAACAACAAGCACAAGCACAAACACAGAAGGTAGTCCGCAAAACCGTAGTTGAAAATGAAAAGGGAGAAAAAGTCGAAGTCGAGGTTGAAGAGGAGGTGGAGGTTGATAATCGTTCGTGGGTGCAAAAAAACTGGATGTACATTGTGCCTCCTTTGGTGCTTTTCTTGATTTTCAGCCCGGATGAAAAGAAGGAGGGAGGTGCCTAATTTTTAGGCAAGTCGTGGAAATATCGTTATGAGGACTGTTCTTGTAAGACGTCTTGGTACCTCAGATACAATAACATGATGGAAAGAACGATTTGTACCGATTTCTTAAAAAAACAAAAAAGACCAATGTTCACTAAAAAACCAAAGGTGAAGGCGTAAATCACTGTGTAGGACCATGTAAAGTCGAGGGCACTAATAATCTCTAATTATATGGAAAAGACAAGCATCAAAATATGAAATAAGACATGGAATTGTGACCAGCTTACACTCAAATTGCCTACCTCTAATACTGTTATAGCCTATTGTGTATTGTGTTAGCTGAGCTCCCTGACAAAACATAAACAATAATATTACAATCATGACACTAAAATGCAATCCACGAATAAATAAACAGCATAATATCATTACAGGGTAAAGATACCCATAATCACGGATTAGAAATGGGATACGCCTTTGCATGGCCACAGCCATCTAGTGTTTCAACACATTTTTTTTTTTTTTTTTTCGCAACAGATAAACATGCCCAATCTCACTTAAGCAGAGCAGTGAAACAAAAAAAAATAAAAATAAAAATCTGTGTATCGTAAGACTTTTTCGGCTAAAACATTCGTTTTTTTTATTATGACAATGTTAATTGGCTGCTTTGACCACCTGCATTCAAGACAGACCCCACTAACGCACGCAAGCAAATTTGAAGCCAAAAAAAAAAAAAAAAAAAAAAAAAAAAAAAAAAAAAAACGGAGACGCAGCCCCAGGTCACGTGCACACACGCTTCCAGCCTATCAGCGACCGATGATTCGCATTTACTAAATGACGGTAGCCACCTGAGAGCCAAAGAGCCAATCGAGAAATTTTTATATAGCGCAGTGCAAGCCAACTTTTCTATCTTCGAGTTTAACAACACCGCATCTTCGGAAAACTAAAAGAAGAAAAAAAAATTCAAATTCAAGGAACCTCGCTTGTAATTTTTTTCTTTTCCGTCTTTTCTTGTGGCTTTTTCGTTTGAATTCTTGCTGTTATTTCATTTCATTTTGCCCTGTTGTCCCGTTGTATCCTGGTGATTTCAAAAAAAAAAATATACCCCGTGTATACCCAGGCATATAAGTGAAGAAAGCTTTTGTCTATTTTTCATACTTCGATCCCTGCTTTTCGAATAATTTCAGCTTGAAAGTTTCATCTCAAAACCAGAGTTTTATACCTTTGTAACTCTCGTTAAATTACCCGCCCACACAATGTTATCCAGAACCATGAGATTGTCGCTGACGCTGGCCAGACGTTTTTTGGCTGCGTCTGCCAGAAATTTTGCCGACGTGCAAGTCACTGTCGATGGTAAGACCGTGCTGATAGAAGCCGGCTCGTCGATTATTCAGGCCGCCGACAAGGCCGGAGTTGTAATTCCACGTTACTGCTACCACGACAAGTTGGCGATTGCCGGAAACTGTCGTATGTGTCTTGTCGACGTCGAGCGTATGCCAAAGTTGATTGCCTCCTGTGCCATGCCTGTGCAAAACGGTATGGTTGTCAACACGAAATCCGAGCGTGTGCTTAAGGCCAGAGAGGGTGTCACCGAAATGTTGTTGGAGAACCATCCATTGGACTGTCCAGTTTGTGACCAAGGTGGTGAGTGTGACTTGCAAGAGCAGAGTCAAAGATACGGTTCCGACAGGGGCCGTTTCTCCGAGGTCATGGGTAAGAGAGCCGTGGAAAACAAGGCCATTGGTCCTTTGGTCAAGACTTCCATGAACAGATGTATTCACTGCACGAGGTGTGTGCGTTTCATGA
>JAJMCO010000091.1:0-44923 GCA_030573015.1 Metschnikowia peoriensis | reverse complement strand
CTGATAGCTGATATCCAAAATGACTTATCTCATACGGAACAATCACTGAGTGTAAAATGTAAACTTGTCCACGGATTAAATCCTTTATTTTACACAGATTGGAACTAATAATGCCGCCTATAAAAGATAAGTTTCAGGCATTATTTAAGTACCTGGAGTTTTGGCGTCATCTTGTCTCTACCCTTTATTTTTCACACCTTAAAAACTTTGATACTTTTATTTTCTTATCATGAGGGCAATCCAGCTTTCTATCACCTGGATCATTTGTCTTTCTGTCTTGACTGAATCATCACTGACAACAAACCCTCTTAATGCAACCAAAGCTGTTAATTGTGCCTCCAAAGGAAGATCAGGCAAATCTTCTTGTGAAACCCTTTATTTGTCTAAGATTGATGTGGACCTAGTCAAACTTTCCAGGTTCAAGAACGACTTAAAAGGATTTATCAAAAAATTAAAGCATTTTATATCAGGAGGCTCTTTTGACCATATCGGTTTCGAGTCACAGGTATCTGTACTCAGCAAAGATTTTCTCGACATCCACAAAACGATCAAAGAGTTGGCTTATTTCGAGAAGGCCTTTAGTCAATTTAAATTTTCTAAGCGCATGTTTTTAGTTATGAAGGATGCGGCTAACTATAAGAGAAAATGGAGTACAATTTCGCAAGCAAAACACTCGTACGTGTACCGACTGTTTGAGCTTGAATGTCTAACTTTAAATATTCGAGACTCTAGGGGAAAACTAAATCTTCGAGTCGACAAGTATGTTGATAAAATATTGGAATTTTACCTCAACTTGAGAGTTCTAGAAGATGCATTCCAGAAGGAAGGTGGCCAAGCTTTCATGGTGGATTTCGTTTTCAAAATTCAGACCAGAAACGTGGAGGCTGCTCTTCAGAGACTCTGGATGCAAATTCCAAGTGACAAAATGCCGGGTGTGAAGAGAATTTCTTGAGGTGGAAGAAGTACAAAATATCTGAGTCTCAATGAAACAGAATATTTTACTAGCTTTTAAATTCGTTACTGACATGTGGACGGTGAAAACAGGATTTCATGTTTCAGGCTTAAGATTTGAATCCCTTAACTTTTATCATAATTTTATTGTTGTCGGGCTCAGTGGCTTGTTTTACCCAGAAACAAGTAAATCTTTATTTAGCCATTCATTCTTGAAAGTTTTAAGTCGGAATAATCTTTTCTTATTATCTCAAATCCACCTGAATCGAAGTCATATTGTAGATTCCGCCTATTGAAAAGAAATTGTATGCTAACGTAGGGAAATGATTTTTTGATTACCATTCTTACACTCCGCCTACTAGAAATTCGGAAAAGCAACTAACCATAAACATGAAATAGACCTTTGCTTCTTCAAATCCATAGCAATTTTTGTTACAAATCCAATTCCGCTACAAAATCTGAGATATATTATCAATTTCGGTTATGCTAGCTGTATAAGCGGAAAACTGCAAAACTAATTCCGCTTTTCTAATATTCCACCCAGTAGCATTTAAGTGGCAACAGTGGCTTTAGAATTCACAGTCTTTTTATCTAATAAACAGGTGGCTGAAAAAACCTATTGACAAAGCCTGTTCATATTTTAAGTTGCCCATGGTTCGTATAGTCTCATACGAGAGGAGACATAACACAAGCATTCCAAATGTATAAGGGCTAAACTTGCGTTGAGGAGAAGTTTTTTTTACTCTAAACTAAACAATACTACTATAAATTTACCAAATATTCGACAAGTTTATTGTTCCGCTCAGACGAGTCCAATCTAGATTGCGTAATTCGTGCCTTGCTATGGCTGCTCCAAAAGATCAACCCATGCTTATGAAATAAGATTACACTAAGAAACAAACTTTTTATCAGCGATCCAGATCTGACAATAAGAAAGGAAACTATCGTCTTTCGCAAATTTAGTGTTTCCGACGGCGAACTGAACTTCTGCCATATCGGGATTAGGCACTCAAATTCCGGTATTTCATCATTCTCACTAAAACACACCACTACAAGAAATGTGTTTTACAATCGACGAAGAAAGAGACAAGAAAAAAAAAGGAAAAAAAAAGATTACATCAAAAAGGTGATATTACATTGGCCCTGTTTCTGAATTCCGCAGTCGCGGGATTCTCGTGAAATCTGTGTGCATGTTTGATGGAGCCATAATTCCTCCAGCTACAAATCTGAATCCACAGAAAGCTTTGAATCCAAAAAAATAACTAATAATACTAATCACAGAAAAAAAGATCATGAACTTTGTGCCCTCAGTTCATCAGGCTGCAGGTCATGACGGCTGTTTAACTGCTGGACCAGTGTTTGCCAAACGTACGACCAGCCAGGAAATCCAGTTTTATGCCGACACTTTTGCCCATTTGTCTGCAGACACAGAGCTGTTTTTAGGCAGCCATATTGGCCACTGGATGCCCACATATATGGGCACTATGAGTGAAGGAATGCAATTTGTGGAGGGGGCAATGGTACTTGATCCTGAACGTGTGGGGGTGGAAAGTCGTGCAGTTACCACTAATCCACCCAGCACGTCCGATTCAAAGCCGTTTCTCGTGCTTCTGAACTTGTACTACCGGTTCCTGCACCCGTGCATCCTTGATATCAAGCTAGGCTCTATTTTGACTGATGACACAGTGACACCAGAAAAAAAAGAACGGTTAGCGGCGGTTAGTAGAACGACCACTAGTGGGCTGCTTGGATTTCGCATTTGTGGCATGAAAATTTATGGTCAACAGCCATTTGATGCCGAGCCATTATTCCCCGGGATCGAGGCTACTATGCACTCCGAGCCAGCTCCAGATGGTGGGGTTTACACTAGTTTTGGCAAAAACTATGGCCGGGAACTAAATGAGAAAACCGTAGAAAAAGCTCTTGCGCAGTTTTTCAGCCCGCTACTGCTGCTGCTGCCAAACCGCAAATTGCTTCTAACGCAGTTTCTCCACCGCCTACAGTTACTCTACAATTGTCTTCTCGATACCGAGGTGAGGATCAAATCGGGGTCTTTACTATTTCTCTACGAGGGCGACCAAAGCCGCTGGGCACACGTGACCCCAGACTCATATTCCAACGCCGATCCGTTGGTGTGTGACCCTCTCGACGCCACAGGACTGGACTCAGAGGATGATGAAGAAGAAGAAGAACCGTGTGAGGCGCCGCTTTCACGCTTGAATCTCATTGATTTTGCCCACGCTAAATACACTCCTGGCGCCGGGCCCGACGACAACATTCTCGACGGCGTGGAGAATCTTGTGCGTCTCTTCGAACAGCTTGTGGCTTCTGCATAATAGTCATTATAATTAATAAACAATCATCTTCCTTACAACAACTTAGTGATCTTACCAATAGCAATGGTGGATCCCTGGTCTCTCAAAGTGAATCTACCCAATTGCTGGTAGTCGCTGTAGGTCTCTGCACAAACGGCCTCAGTAGCCTCCAACACAGCAATCACCTTCATACCCTTCTTGGCAAATGCAGGTGGTTTCTTGGACTTTCTGTTGGTACCCTTCTCCAACTTGTGCTTCAACTCAATGAACTTGACCTCCTCAATTGCCGTATGCAAGTGCATCACACACGAGAATCCATTGGACAAGATCGACTTCAATTCCACAATAGCAATCTGGGCCTCAAACCGCGTAACGGTTTTGACTGGGTTCTTGGGCGATGTCAACACGTAACCTTGCTGAACGTCCTCTTCTTCCACACCCTTAAGCTTCAATCTGATTTGTTCTCCACAGAACGCAGTGTCACACTCTTGCTCAGTCTCATTGTAGATAGTCACAACTTCCACTGGGGTTCTGTTAGGCATCATCAACAAGTTACCGTTCTTCTTGATGTGGCCCGACTCAACCTTACCTTCAACGACAAGACCCATGTCCTTCATCTTTCCCGAGATTGGCAACATGAATGGGGCGTTGATGTGACGGTTGACGGTCTTCATGTCATCCAAGAATTCAAGCAACGAAGGGCCCTCGTACCATGGACACACATCCTTTGGAACTCTGTCCTTCAAACCAGCACCAGTGTAACCGGAAACAGGCATGAACACAATGTCATCCTTGGCGTATCCAATACCCTTCAAGAACATGCCCAATTTGGCAGTACAGTCCTTGTAACGGTCTTCAGACCACTCCACGGTAGGGTCGTCCATCTTGTTGACAACAACAACAATCTTGTTAACACCCTGAGTCTTGGCCAATAAGGCATGCTCTCTTGTTTGACCACCTTTCTCGAATCCAGTCTCGTACTCACCCTTTCTTGCGGAAATCACCAAGATTCCCACATCGGCCTGTGAAGCACCACCAATCATTTCGGAAACGTACATCTTGTGGCCTGGGGCATCCAAAATCGTGTATCTTCTCTTGTCGGTTTCGAAGTAAGCCTTACCCACTTCAATCGTCTTACCGTCACTTCTCTCCTCCTTGTTGGTGTCCATGACCCACGACAAATACCAACCTTGTCTACCGGCATCTTTAGCCTCTCTCTCGTATTTGTCAACTGTACGCTTGTCCACAGATCCGGTCAAGTACAAGATGTTTCCACCCATGGTGGACTTTCCTGCATCGACGTGGCCCATGAAAATAATCGACACGTGGTCTTTACCGCCGAACATATCCTTCACGACTTCTTCGTCAACCTCTTCTTCTTGTGCCTTGATTACTGAATCGGCAGTAGGCACGGGAGTGGATTCCTTGGTGGCAGTACCAGACTTAGCAGTAGCGGTTTTAGCGGCTGACTTGGTCTCGGCCTTTGGTGCAGGCTTGGCAGCACTAGCTTCGGCCTTTGGCTCGGCTTTTGGTTCGGCCTTTGGTTCGGCCTTTGTCTCGGCCTTTGTCTCAGCCTTAGTCTCGGTCTCCGGCTTCGATTCCTTGGTTTCAGCAGCAACCTTGGCTGGCTCGGCCTTTGGCTCCTCCTGCTTTTGAGCGGGCTTCGAGGCATTAGCCAATTTAATGCCCGAGGACGATGCCAACTTCAAGGTTTTCTTAGGCTTGTTCAAAGTGGACAGCGAGGCGGATTGCTGCTTTTGGTAGTCAGCCAACGACATACCTTGGGCCTGTTGTGGCTGTTGCTGCTGTTGCTGGTAGCCATTGTACGACTGGTACTGATTGTTGTACTGGTTACTGTACTGATTGTTGTACTGATTGCTGTACTGATTGTTGTACTGGTTGTTGTACTGATTATTGTACTGGTTGTAGCTACCCTTGTTGTAACCTTGCTGGTAGTTTTGCTGGTAGCCCTGTTGGTAGCCTCCTTGTTGGTTTTGGTACTGATTGTAGCCTCCTGGTTGATAGTTCTGGTACTGGTTATTGTACGATCCCTGAGGTACAAATGCCTGGGCGGCGTTAGGGTTAAATGGGGCGGCCTGCTCGTTGATGTTGGCGTTACCCAAATCTTGAGCTAATTTCTCTGGGTTGTACTGGTTTTGGTCAGCCATTTTTTGCCAGAATTTAGTTTTCGTGCTGAGCTGGTATAAAAATTTTCTGATGGGTTTTTGCTCATTCCGCGAGCGAGGTGATGGTGCGCAACTTCCGAGGGTGGGTGGGGTCACGTGAGGGAGTCAGAAATAAAGGACCGTCTGTTGCAAAAATTGTTGCCGATAGAGGAGTTATTTCAGGTTTTGGGGGAGAAGTTAAAAACTATCAGCTGATCAGTTTGCTTTCTTTTTTATTTTATTCTTTTCGAAAGAACATGTGTCGTTGTTTTCAAAATCAACTTCTCATTGTTCTGAGATAATCCTTTCCGAACTGCGAAACTCGAGGATTAATCAAAACAGCATAAAATAACTAGCTATAGAAAATGCAAAAATGAACACAATTTTTTTCACGTGGATGTACAAGATTCGAGCGGGTCAAGATCATGAATATCTTCTTAAAAACTCATCGATTATTTTGTGAAGCCAGTTTTTACTCAAAATTCCTCTATTATGACCAGAGCATTTTTCTCGTACTCTGCCTACTGCTAAATTGCTTGCGAGAAAAGGATCTCAGCATAATACACCTCCACGAAAGAAAAAAAAAAAAAAAAAAAAAGAAAAAAAAAACATGAGATTGTGGGAAAATTTTATATTATCAAACAACTATAAAAACACTTGTTCTCTCTCCAAAAGTGGGCTTGATGTCTTATACTTAATCCACTCAAATCCCGACATTTTCACAGTAAGTACTGATAACCGCACCGCACCAAGGCCCTCGAGTCCCATTTTTAGCTTGCCAAAACAATAGGAAAAATTGACAGGTTCATAATTCGCACTTTACACAATAGATAAAATAAAGAAATTGATGAAAACGCATTGTAAAGAAGAAGAAGATTTTTCCTAAACTTTGTCCTCTACGCTTTCTCGTCCATTGTTTCTAATCGTGAGCCACAAGTAATGTCCTGCACACAAGTCTTTTATCGGTATCGATATCGGGGAATGCCAGTTTCAAGGCACAAAACAATCAATCAATTAACCAGAAAGGTCTGCAGACACGACATTTTATTCTTCTTTTTTTTTCCTTTTGGACTGAAGAGACAATAAGAATTTAAACTCGAAAAAAATGCCTATTTTTGGAGAAAAGCCATTCACCTCCATTACCGTCAAAGTGAACCAGCTTTGTACGGCCAATAGAAACGCCGATTTAGAAGACGACTCAATTGAACTTTATGTGGACGATTTGATTTCGCTTATCAAGCTCCAAAGCCTGGGTGCCGTGGAAGCAGCACGTGCCGTGCGTAAGAAAATCAAGTATGGAAATACACCTGCAGAGCTGGTGTTGGCATTGGACTTGCTTGAACTTTTGGTGCTTAATTCTGGGTCTAAAATCGGCCAGACAATTGCATCTGACGATAAACTTGGCGAGGTTTTGAGAGGAGTCATCAGCGGACTGGCCCGGTCCGGATTGGGTGGTCCTTATGATGGCGTGGTGGTGAAAAGGGCCCGTGAATTGGCCCAAGGATGGAAATACGAGCTCCGCGACTTAAAAGGATACCTGAACTTCGCCACGTTGTATAAATCTGCCCCAAAACTGAAGCTGCGTCAGCGCGAGGCACATGCAAGTAGACTGTCTGAGCCACAGGTTTTCGATGACGATTCTGGTGAAGAAACGGCTCCTCGGAGACCGGAGTCACGTGACCTGGCTTTAGGCAGCAAGAGTCCTCCACCTCCACGTCCTGCCACTGCATCTCCGTATGCAATGAAATCTTACCTTAACAAGGAGCCTCGTTCCGGAAAGCTGGAGCTGAAAAAGAAGATGAAGAAATCGGGTAAAAAGACCTCAGTGGTTTATGCAGATGAACAGTATCAGATTCCGCAAATCAACTATAAGGTCGAGGCGCCTAAAATCAGAACCACGATTTCCGATTGTCACACACATACTACTGCCTTGAAAAACGCCCTTTTGGCGCTCCCTGCCAATACCAACCCGATGGACGATAAAAAGGCGTCGACGGAATTTGAGAAATGTCGTAAGATTAGACGCAAAGTGCTTCGGTACTTGCAATACGTGGGTGCAGGAGACAGCTCCCACAAGACTGCAGAAGTGATTGCGTTGGATGAAGAATTCTTGGGCAGCTTGATTGTGGCAAATGACCAGTTGGTGACTGCGTTCCAGAAGTTCGATGAAATGTGCGGTTTCACCCCCGAAAACCCGGCCCTGTATCACCAGGATGATCGCAGAGATGAAGAGTCTGCCAGTTCTGACGAGAGTTACTACTCAAGTGAAAGTGAGGATGAGCCAGAGAATGCAGAAGAGGCAGATTTGGCCCGCCGTTTAGATGATGTGAAAGTCCATGAAGCAAGCTCAAAATTGGAGGCTGTGACTGCATCGAAGCCCGAGCCTACGCCCGCCAGACCGAGACAGGTAGAGAGACAAAACACGGCCTTTTCTACTGAAAGTGGTGATCCGTTTGGTGATCCATTCGGTGACCGTAACGAGGTTTCCGGTACCAAGTCTGTCTATTACTAGGGTGATTTCCATTCCTTGAAAGTTGCTGATGATAGTGTAGAAACATTTACTTTCATACAGAACAATATAAATACAGAGAAATGATCTCTTCCCGAAAGTAGAGTAGTTGAAACCTTTTTGCGTGAAACGCACTTTTAATATAGTCGAATTTCTACTCAGAATAGCTGATATTTGTCACGACTTCATGTTTACTAGTATGATATATGAAATTTGAGAATAAAGCACAAGAACTAAATGCTAGAATTTACAAAATCTTAATATCGCATGTCTCATTTTTTATTCAAGAACAAAAAAGAGCCGTGTTCAACCTGAGACTTTCTTCTCCTTGGCTAAAAGACGACTAGTTAAGTTTTCACAAGTCTAGGACTCTTGATCGTTTTTAGTTCGTTAGTCAAGAAATGAAAAGTCAGTAAATTTCAGGTTCAAAGATTGATACTGACCCCTATATCCTCCAAGGATCTCCAATTTTTTTTCGAAAGATAATAAAATTAAGGTTCCTTTCGAATTGAGCACCGGGCTTTGAGACCGGGCTTCAAACAATCGAAGGATCTGCACAGTACAGCGAATTCCGGGGAAGCACATCAGAGCCGTTTAAGCAAGCACCACAACATAAAGAATAGACAGAAAGTAAAAGACTTGAGAGGTGAGAAAACGAAATATCTCATTAAAAACCCATCTATTGGATTTGTGGAATTTAAACTGCCTTTTACAAATAATTCCACTTTTGCCAATTTGTGGGTTTGAAGGAAGTGAAAAATAAAGAAATAAAAACTAACGGGACCGAAATTCAAGAAAAAGTCACGTGCCTTCCCACGCTACGCAGGTCAACAAACAATCTGGAGTAAAAACACACCACCAAAAAACACCCAATTTTATCCAAAAACTTGGGGATTTTTTTACTGCCATGTCTAGTAGACGGAAGCATCCAGCTCACCTGTCAAAGTCAAAAAATAGACCGCGGTTTGTCAACCCGGTGCCGCTTCCAGCAGTAGCCGAATTTCGACTAGACAATATTTTGACCAAGGTTCTTCCACAAGAAACAGCGTCAGTCTCTCTGGCCTTACTGGAAGTATGTGACAATTACCAACAAGATCTTAAGGGGGAAATTCGCAAGGCGTTGGCCATAGAGCAGAAAATCCAGAATAAGAATATCCATGCGATTAAACAAACACATAAGCTTACAAAGCAATTACACTATAAACGCAAGCAATTGATGCGATTGACTTCTGGCATGGGTGAAACCGGAAAATCGAAAAACTTGCTGAAACGCCGAAATCCGGGGCTTGCAGCTGAAGTCGACGAGGTGCTTGCACAGTCAATATCGATATCTACAAATGTAAAAGCACTTGCTGTAAAAATGGCGGATATAAGTGCCAAAAAGGGTGGTCTGAGGATTCCAGATATACAGAAATACCCTCGTTTAAACAAATTACTTACATCTTTAAGCCCAGAAACGGGGGAAAACGGGAAATATGATATAGAGGAGGGAGAAAACCAGCTTCCAATCTCCACACCGGTTTGTGCACAGGAACACAAGGAAATTACTATTGATGATGATGATGATGATCACCCGCTTAACAAAGAAAGACCCGTGCAAAACCAGGTTGATCATGTTTCCATTGATCTAGAACCAAGTCATCCAGTAGATAACGATATAAACGACGAGAACTCTGTGCAAAGTGCACTGCTTCCCATTTGGGAAACCGATCCGCTGGCCGGATCACGTGTTGAGCAAGAACCCCAAAGTCGGAAAGGATCAGAACACGAAGATGAAGCCATGGATCTGTGTGCATTTGAAATGTTCATGGATTCTAGTATTGCAAAGTATAGAGAACGACAGGAGCAACGGAGTAGAACGCTGGTTTCATCTTTTCTGGACGCAGGTTCAGGAACAGGTGCCGGCTCAAGACCCGCCAGAAATCCGCTTAGATTGCTTTCTTCTGGTGCTAAAGGATTGGGAAATCAGCACATAAAGCTGTCACCCTTTTTAGAACAAAGCGATCCGTTTAAGTACCTGTTTCTCCCACGCAAATCGGCAGCCACGGTTTTGGAAACAAACCAGCTGTCGCTTCATAAAAAGCTCCGGATCCGTGTTTTGCCCTCCGCCCACAAAACTCCAGCAGATCTGAATTGTGGATGCAGGGGTGAAAACAAACCGAAAATACCTCCGAGCGATATACAAGAAAATAACGATATCTGGAGCTCTTCTAAAGTAATATCGGGAGAAGATCCTGCGACAGACCCTGCGACAGACCTTGAAACCGAAACAGAGACGGATTCTGTGCTGGGAATCAGTAGTCTGTCTGATGCAAATAGTTCCTCGGAATCGTTAGGCAGCAATATCGGTGAAATTAACCGATATTATCTTTCGCTCCAGAGCAACTTGCAGCTGAAACGGAAAAGTCGGCGTCATCGAAGATCCCGAAAATTAGGCACTAGCAACCCGGAAATTTCGCCCACATTAAAACACGAGCCACTGCATCGAGTGCTTCAGCCCAAACAATCAATTTTGAAATTGACTAAGGGGAAGGAAGATTCCAATATTTTGAAAGCTCACGTGGAAATAGAACCACAGCTGCCGGATAAACTGCAAATGGAAGAATTGAAGTACATGTCCAGCCCACGTGCTTCACTTACTAATGAATGTGCAGTGCCGGGCATGATTGTTCAAGGTGCTACAAGCGAAGATTTAGAAGTGGGAGACGGGGAATTTGCTTCAGAGGAAGAACCCGATAACTCGTCACAAAAAGAGAATAACGGCGTTTCGGGGGAAATTGTCGACGGTTCATCGCATGCAAATAGAGTGGGGCCTTCGCAGGCTCTTGACAAGCTCAAAAGCTTGGTTCTTTGAGATGTGTCACCTGAATCTACAAAATATGTGGCATGTCTGTATCGATAAGGGCGAAAGAAATCATTTTGAGCCACTCCACTTCGAACTAAGGGGAGGAGGGGTTTCAATAAGGCGAGAGTGTACAACATCATGTGTGACTACTACGGCATTGAAAGCGTGTTTTATAGATTAGTATTATAAGGAACCAGCACGCTCGACCGCCTTTTCCATCTTCTTTATTCCTATTATTATTTATTCCTATTATTATTTATTCCTATTATTATTTATTCCTATTATTAATAAATTTTTTTCTCCCCCTTTGCATCAGAAAAGCCACACGTAGAAACACCATAAGAAAAACACAGCAAAGAAAAGAAGCCACATCTTCCATGAAATCCCCGCACGTTTGCTCATAAGCACCATCCGATTATAGGTATTTTTCAATGTGACCGAACCACGCTCAAAATTATTACTGATTTCATCGTTCAAACGCATAGACTTATTGATTTCCAGCCCCATCATCACCCCTAGATTTTTCAACGCCGATACTTTGGAGCTCATCAGGTCAACCTCATTTTCGTTTTGATCTTCAAGAGACAGCAAAAATGCCTCGTTGTGTTTGGCCGAGACCTCCGGTGATTTATCATATGGAGAGCTCATACGTTGTGGGATAGCCCCACTTCTACTCTGCGGTGTGTTGAAAAGCTGTGTACGGAGGTCTCTTTGATGGGCTGACCCGGCCGTTGAGTACCGTGATTCCATATCTTGAGAAGTTGTTTATTTGAGTGTCTTTGATGATGAATAAAAAAACAATTTTGAAGAATGACCGTCTTTCTCGTTCTGGGTTTGTACAAGATTTGTGTTAGTTCCGGATATCTTTATCCCTTTTTGGATTCGTGGGATGAAGTGGTGAGTGGTGGGTTTGACAGGTGCAAGTGTTTTTAGGTGGACGCGAAATTTCAAATTATGAGGAGTGTGGGGGTGGTGACACGCGCCCGGTATTTTTAGATAAAAAATAAGAACACATTGAAGAATTGGACCGTATTTTAACAAGAAGTGCTTTTGTTGATAATCATGCAGTGGTCTTTTCCCCGCCTGTTTTAGTGAGAAGATAAAGTTATTCGGAACAATATTTTGATTGTTTGAAAAAGCATGTATCAGGGAAAAAGTGGTATTGATGTGGACCCTGCCACACGAACAGAATGATACACAGTGGCAGGCGATAAGTTAGTTTGGTCAATCAACAGCAGAATGACTTCCAGAACTATACTGGCTCTGAAAGACATTTTTAGGTCAAATGTAAATGATTATTATCGGAGGTGTGATTCTTTATCACGGGTCCTGTGATATTCAAGGCTTGGATTCACTCGGTGCACAAAAAGAATTTATTTTCCTTTTCTCAGGGGAAGAGAGTTTTAAACTATAATCCTTTTACCAAGAAGTTGCAATGAATTTTGGGTCCTTATATTGTTCGAACTTCACGATGGGTGCAAACTTGGGTCACAACCAGGTGTGAATCCACACTCAGGAAGATTAAGTGATAAAAAAGAAATGTAAAAAAAAATTAAGCAAAAGAGAAATTCCAAGCTTTTATAATCTGAAAAATTATCAAAAAGTATCAGAAATCTGTGCCTTTCGCCCCGTGTTATTTCACGTTTCTATCTTAGTAAGCAGAATCCGTCACTCGGCCCGCACGCTGCGACTGATTTACCATATTCACACTCACCACTGGATTCACACTCTGACTAATTCATCGGTTTTCTACCAAATATAGAAGTTCATTTCGAAAAAGAAAAAAAAAAAAAATTAGAAAGGAATCACATACATACACGACAGAAATGAGTCAGGAAGTGCCGAAATCTCTCTCCAACGTTAAGCATATCATCCTCATCCTATCAGGTAAAGGCGGTGTGGGCAAATCGTCAGTCACCACACAAACCGCCCTCACACTTGCGTTGAAAGGTTTTAATGTGGGAGTACTCGATATAGATTTGACTGGGCCATCGCTTCCACGGATGTTTGGTGTCGAGGATAAACAGGTGCGTCAATCGGCACATGGGTGGGTGCCCGTTTCGGTCTATAACAATGCACTGGACCCCAGCAAGGGCAATATTCTGCTTATGCTGTTGGGATTCTTACTAGGAAACAGAGATAGCTCTGTGGTATGGCGAGGACCGAAAAAAACCGCCATGATCCGCCAGTTTTTGAAGGATACAGTGTGGAGTGGGGGTCCAGGTCTGACGCCTTTGGATTTCTTGCTTATAGACACGCCCCCAGGTACGCTGGATGAACATATAGCGATAGCAGAAGAACTCCGGTGGGCCCAGCCACTAGATGGAGCTATAGTGGTGACAACGCCTCAACAGGTGGCCACTGCAGATGTGCGTAAGGAGATTAATTTCTGTAAAAAAGTCAATTTTAATGTCTTGGGAGTGGTGGAAAATATGTCTGGGTTTATCTGCCCACATTGCGCTGATTGCACCAACATCTTTCTGAGTGGTGGAGGAGAACTTTTAAGCGAATCGCTTGGTTTAGATTTCTTGGGGAAAATCCCCATCGACCCTACGTTTGTGGAAATGATCGAGACGCAAGATAGCAAGGAAGGGTCTAGCAAGAAATTGCTTGATCTCTACGAGTCTGCAAATCTCCGACCTGTGATGAGCGATATTATCGATAAGGTTTTGGCCAAGAACCTCCCGAGCAGACTCCTGGAGTAGGCTTTCTATAATTTTGAGGGGTTGGGTATTGATTGGGTGGTTGTGCATTTGATGCAAATCATATGGTCAAGTGATGGACTGTCCCTATTTTGCTACGTGCATTTCTCATGAATCTGTTCCATTTCTTTTCCGAAGGAATTCGCTGGTTGAACAAGTATTTCCTTAATCGTTTCAGCTTCTTTTCAAACACTAGATTTATAATCTTCTTATGTCTAGCTTTAGTGACCGGGAAAAGGAAAGTCTGAGATATCTCATGCACACATATATAATCATATCTTATAAAATAAGGAGGCAATACAATCATAGTTTCATGATGAAAGAGCATACTCATAAGTGCTGGTTCTAGATACTACAACAATCTGAAATATAGACACGCGTTTATGTTTTTACCTACTGTACAATGATTCTTCTAATCCAACTTAAGCAATGTCGTTCAACTTCTTCCACTGCGTGAGTTTTTTCTTCAACTGGCCTGCCGACATGAACATAGGGTTCAATTTCTTGTCCCACTTCATTTTCTCGTAGTCGTCCCCGTATTTCTCATGCAATTGGTACAACCAGTAGTCTTCTCTCTCGGAAGGAGTGGCCACAAGCACAGGCTTAGCGTGTTGCTCATTGTATTCTTCCAACTTCTCGATGATGGAAAACTGGTTCTTGGTTTCTGGTTTCGAAGGTTCCATCTGGCCGTGAATCACACGCACGACTTCGTTTGTTTCTGGGTCTCTGATGATTCTGGCCTCGCCCACAGGAATTTTCAAGGGGTCGGTCTCAACAGCCACAGATTTTAGCGAAGATTTTCCGTTTTCACCCTTTTCTTTATCAGCATCTTCTTCTTCATCTTCTTCTTCCTCATCGCTATCGCTATCGCCCAAACGGGCTCTTCTTTCGCTAAGAGATTCCAATGTGGGCTCCACACCTCCCGTTTCCTTTCCAAGACTGACAGCCAATCCGAGCTTCTTATAGTTTTGTTTCAATGTGAGTTTAGGATCCCAGTATTCGGCCATGAGAGGGTGTCCGGTCATGGTGACTTTTTTCTGCTTATCCTTGGTCCTGCGGGTATTTTTCTTGACCGAGGAACGGGCCATCTTTCTCTTTCTTACCGATGTCATTTTTGTATTTGTTTTTGAAGATTATTACTAGTCTTTGGTGTGTTTCTAAAATTATCGTTCCACGAAAATCAGTATAACGATTTGCGTGCTTTTCAAGAATCGGTGCGATGCTCTTCGCCAGTTTTTCGCGGGTGCGCTTTTTCTTCTACAACGATTTGGAGGCAGAGATAAGGTGCACGGGTGTAGCAGAGAATGGGGTAAACTTGACCTTTGGTTGGGTTATCACCAAGCTTTCTAATTGGCAAAATTTCAAAAACCCATAAATTTCATGAGACGTCATATTAGCAGAGTTATCAAACTTGTCTTTTATCGACTTGTACATTTCTTCAAGTTTCTTTAATGAGCTGTAAAGCTGTCATTGCGCGTCTTATTTGAATAACTACAGCAGCCGGAATTAAGAAAGTTTTCTACAATTTGCCTACAAATTTTAGGAAGAAAACTTGGAATTATGGTAGCATTCATATGGTTCGTTTAGGAGTCAAGCAGGTGCATCCCAGAAAAGCTTGCAACTGCATGACATCTCAAGTCTCGAATTGTATTCTTGGATGGCAGTTCTCAAAAGGTACATACTTTGTTCCCGAAAAAACCACTGCTGTTTCAAGTTTCAACCTTGTTTCAGCTTTGTTTCATGACTGTTTCATAATTTTCAAACTCCGATTGACTCTTTCAAAAAAAAAAAAAAAAAAAGAGCCCCTAAATCTGACCCCTGCCACTGCCTCTACCGCTACCTCTACCACGTCCTCTGCCTCTGCCTCTACCTCTTCCACGTCCACGACCTCCACGAAATGAAGGATTTTCTCCCGTTGGCCGAACAAAATCGATGGTTTTCTTCTCGTAAAGTTTCAATGGCCGGCCCCGTAATAGCGTATCGTTAAGCAGATCAATCGCCTTTTGTGCACTTTCTCTTTGTTTAAACGCCACATAAGCGTACCCTTTCGGAAATCCCGTGTGCCTGTGGACCAAAATCGTCACTTTTTCCACAGTCCCCACTTGAGTGAAAATCTCTTCTAGTTGCTGCGGCGTGGTTGCATAATCGACATTTGCCACATATATCGACCGAGAGTCAAGTTCCTTTGCCGCCAGAAGGTCCCGTGTGGGAGTTTCAGAAGTTTGCGGATTTTCCAAACTTTTTGGGATTTGGGAAATTTCGGAAATTTCGAAGTTTTCTGAACTTGCCGCATTCTCTTGATCTGGAATTGGCAATGCTGGTAGTGAGTGGACATCCTCACTGTGGTTTTCTGATTTGAGAACATGTGCAGAAGACATGATGAATGAATCTGTTTCGGAGTTGGAAAAATAGAGAGCAAAAAGAGAAAAAAAAATTAAAACAATAAAAACGATCACTGCCGGTCGAGGGAAGAAAACGATTGACGTGGCCTTCAGGCAGTTGAAAAAAAAAAAAAAAAAAAAAAAAAAAAAAGACTAGCCGAGCTATTATCTCGAAGATCTGGCTGTGTCTGCAGGAAATTCCGGGGCCAACGTCGAAAGTGGGAATCAATAAAAAGGGTCTCACATTCATTACAGTGAACTCTCAAATCAAATTACCGTCAAATATGGGGAAAAAAATAGTCTTAAAAAAAGTTCATTAATGCTGCGATTTCTTCAATCTTAATCTATAAAGATGTGAGTTTATATATCTAGTTGGCCTCGACAAAGGCTCTGTAGGTTGTGAAAGGTTCATCTGTGGACGAGGAAACCAATTCAATCTCGGTTTCTGGGGCAATGAAAAACACGTAACCGGTTTCAACAGGAATTTCCTGTGCAGAACCCTTGATTTTAATCAGACCAGTACCGTTGGTAGCAATGACAATGGAGGGTCCGTTAAAACCATCAAACTCTTGCTTTTGGCCCAGATTCGCCTCGAAAATCGTCTGCAACACGGCAAACTCGGCAATTGGAGGATCGTACAAAACAGACTTGTTGGCCTCGCCTCTGGACTTGGCAAATGGCAACAATGGCATTTTCTGTTTTTCAACAGACTCGTACGAGTAGGTCAACATGTCAACCAAGTTTTTGACATCCTTAAACTTGGGCGTAAAACCTGCTCTCACCACATTGTCGGAGGCAGCCATACACTCGATGATATCACCGCTGATGTAGGCGTGGGGGTCCTTGGCCTGCAAAAACATGGCCTCGCCGGCGTTCAAGCGCACGTGATTCAACAACATGCACCCGCAGAACAAGCCGATATCGTTAGGAAATTGCTTGTTCAATCTGAGAATCAATTCGGCCAAGCCTGGAGCCAATTTGTCAAAAGTCTCTGGCTCGGACTGGGCGCGTGACACCAAAAGTGCTGCTTTCTCAGCAATCACATCGTCTGCAGAGTTCATCACACGGCCAAATACTTGCTGCAACAAAGCACGGTTGGCCTTGTCCTCAGCAGAACCAATGGTAGCATCAGCCTTAATGTTTTCTGAGAATTCGGTGGCCACGTCAGTTCCAACAATAGCAAGGAATTCAGGCACCGCCTTTAATGTGGCAGCGATCTGGTCCAAAGGCTTAAAGCCGCAGAAGCCCTCGAAGTCCGTCACGGCAATGGCCATTTCGGGCTTGTGGTTGTCATCCGGGTAGTTTTTGGGGTCAGCAGCATGAAGTTGTGCGGCCAATGCCTTGTCTGGGTGAGCTTGGATCGACAACACCTTTTCGATCGACAACACCTTGAACAAAAAGGGCAACTCCTTGTCGGAACCAAACTTCTCCACAATCAGAGGGTGCAAGTAAGTGGCAGCATCCTCGCCTACCACTTCTCTCAACACCTTCCCTTGCAATGCCTCGTCGTCAACCACTTTCGACGGAACCGAAGGGTGTGTGCCCATCCACAATTCCGCATATGGCTTTTGCTCGTCAATGACAGTCTCTGGGTTCGACTTGGCAGCAAACTGAGCTACAGCAGAGGACTTTCCCACTTTTCCCCAGTCGTAGTTCTGGTACCCACAGTCGATTCTGAATAATTTAGACATTTTCTCTTTTTTTTTTTTTTTCGTTGATGCTAGTGTTGTTCAGTGCAAATATCTGATATCGAGTTACGTGAGAATAAAAGAATCACTTAGACGAATAAACTTCTTAAAATTTGTATCGTTGCAGTAGTTTCTCAAGATAATTCACACTCAGAAAGTCAAAGAGAAAGAAGTGGTGGGGTACACTGGAAACGGCTGGGTGTGTATCTGCCACGGTGTGAGACGTGGCCACGAGGGTCGCGTTTTTTTTTTTTTTTAATGCGCGGTGTGCACACAATCTTCGGGCGAGGCGCGTGGGGGATCCAATTAAAACAGGAGTAGATCCTGCCGGTCAGCATGCAACTTGCCTTATTTCGCCTGATCGAAACGCGTTCATTGATTGATTCCTTTGGAATATTGGAATACGGTGTCTATTTAAGAGCTTTTTTCCAAGTGTGCTATATTATGCTATGCTTAACTGACTTTTTTGATTCAAATTGGGAAATGTCTACGGGTAGGGAAATTTAAGAAACGTATGTAATTGAGCACAATCTTGTAATTTGAAATAATGCCCGAATTTTGATGACGAAGCTCAGAACAATTATGTAAAGTGTTCGAAAGAGGCTGCTTTCACTGTATACTTTGAAAGTTGATTTAATTCTCGATATCACTATCACTATGGTCTATTTATATAGTTACTTCATACTTGTGATTTTTTCAAAGAGTTGGTATGCACGCGACGAATACGAAGAGCTCTTTAATCCCCACGCCTCGTATTCCGTCATTAATATCTGGCTATTTGCTTTCCACTTTGCAATAATTCGTGCCCGACGGAAATCAGGGGCATTGACCAAAGAGTGCTCAACATTTTTGAGAATCAAGATTGTCAACTTGGCCATGGTCCCTCTAGCAAACAAAACTTGCAAATCCTGTTCTGTCGGCTCGATTTTATATTTTTTCCAGGAGTAAAGTTTTTGATCTGAAGAGGCAAGATCATAAAAATTTTCCCTTCGAAGTATCACAAAAATTTGCCGAATATCAACCGCTATCTTTTTCAGCAATTGACTTGGCGGGAATTTCAAGTAAAGAAACTTTGCAGCCAAATGTTCGCTTTCCTCAACCAATTTGTGAAATTCCTTTGAAAATGTCTCATTGCAAACAAGTCTTTGCAGTCCCAAATCCTGGCGTATCTGAAGCACTGAATACTCCATCCCGTCAAGAATCGCCTTTTGAATTTTGGTTTCTCTTACCAGCTCAGAGGTTTCGGGCTTGAGCCAGTTAGTAAGTCCGTACACTGTGATCAACAATGCCCTGAGCCGAATGGATTCATGAGTATAGGTAATATTACTGTAACGTAACTCTTGGCGAATTATATCTTGTTTGTTTAGATGCTCATCATTCAAAACTACAACCTTCTTTCTCCATTTTGTGTCGTAAAAACTCCGAAGCAACGAGATACGCATACACTCAAGATTGCTTCTTTGACGTAAAACCACTTCTTTCTGCGACAAGCTAAGTTTTGGTTTTTCAACCAAAATCTCGGCTGGTGTTTTTGAACAAGCGAACTCCACTTGCACAAGCAAATCTGCACATTCCGTAATTTCTTTATCTGAGGATATTCGAACTTCTCCTTCTGGGTGGTACCACGTCAAACGTTCTACAATGAGAAGGTGAAGTTTAACTCGTAAGCCATCTTTTTGATCAGAAAACTCCTTGAATTTAAAACACCCCTGTTGGTGGAAGTCAGCTAGAGTTTGCTTAATCTCGCGAATCCTTGCTAGCCAATTGCGGACCTCGAGAGAGCATGGATTTGCAAATTCTTCCATAAAACCAGTGGATCTGTAAAGCAGCATACTAAGTTTTGGACTGGCAACAATTAGCGCTAAAAGAGCCAAGAAGAGGCCCATTTCTTTGACTTGTCTCATAGCGTACACAAAATTTCGAAATATAGGATTATACAATAGCTTTATGGGCTACACTAAATATATTCAGAGTCGGGCATTCAATTACGGCTTAGGAAAAAGTCCTCAAGAATGAACAGGTAGCTGGCCGGGAACAATAGACACATATTAGCTCATGTTCTGGCATCAGAATTTTTTTTTTTTTTCAAAAAGTGCTTCCTTTTTTCTTGGTTTCTCTTTGTCAGTGAATATCGTAAAGGCCCTTGGTCATTACGTGACTTTCTTCACAAAGATGGTGATATGGAGAATTGCACTAACTTTCGAAATATCTGGAATAAGTTCTTTCTAGACTTAATGATTTTTTTTTTTGCCTTTTTCACTAAACTGTAAATCTGTTGATTTGCTTATCGCGTTGTGCCTTAATAAGAATAGACTGAAGGTGAAAACAAATTTTGAGCAATTAATGAAATGGAGTTTCATAACAAAAATGTTTGTTGTTTTTCCCGGTCGGCCATGGGGGGAATGAGTGAGTGGTTGAGGTTCTGGATAATCATTGACAGTAATATTTTGTCGATTCACTCGATTTTAAAAATTTCATGATAATTGATTAAAACTTGCAAACTACAACAAGAAAAACAATGAAAGCGACTCTGAGACTTAGCCAACCAACACGCAATTTGTAACGTAAATTGAATTACAAAAAAGTTCTTGATGAAACTTGTCTACTTTTTTTCTTTTAACCTACCCCGAGAATATCGTTAAACAATGACTTTATTTTGTTGACGCCGTTGCCTAAAATCTCACGCAGAATACGTTCAATTTTCCTTCAGTGATATAAAACAAATCGATAAAACAATCAGCTTGAAATTTTATTTATTTTCCAAAATGGAGAAGGTCATGATTCACAATTATTCTTGGTGGAAAATTATATCAGTATACTAGTTTATTTTTCCGAAATTACAGAATCATTCACTTCTTCGACCCTGAAGCTTCGATCGCCGCTCACTCACTTTGCTTTCTGCGCGCGTTTTTGATTGACCATGCACACCTGAAATCTTGAACACACAAGTTGTTTGGGTTTTCACAGTTTTAGATAGTCGCTGTCTTTTTCTTTTCTGTTGATGGATGACTGGATTCAAACAGGCACGGGCAATCGAATCTCGCGCCTGGCCACGATTAAGGGCGCCAGCCGTATATCGATTTCGGAGAACTGCACCCTATGTGAAAATTGTACTTTAAATGGCGACGTGACCACCGCATTGCCGCATCTGCCTTCCATCATTTTGGGCAAATATACATACCTTGCGGCACTTTGTCTAATCGACCCGCCACTAGCGAAGAAAACTGATCAAACAGAAGTTTATGCCGACGTAAAGATTGGGAATTATACCACAATTGGTGCAGGTTCAGTAGTGCGGCTGATCCAGGTGGGTAATCGGGTTTATATAGGGGCGAATTGCTCATTAGGCGAGCTCAGCGTGATCAACGACTGCTGTATTATCGAGGATGACACCAAGGTGCCTGCAAAATCCGTAATTCCGCCTTATAGTAGAGTTTCAGGGGTCCCGGGAAAAGACTATGCGGTGGAGCAAATTAGTGCCAGTTACCGAAAGATTCTTGAAGCTGACTCACGTATTCGTCATGTATTAAAATAAGTATTGTCATCTTTCTTGATCTCAACATGTTTAATCGCTTTTAGGAAGGCCAAACCCAATGATACCGCCTCTTCTACTATTAACGGGCTTCCGCAAAAGTCGTTTCACCACCTGGAATGCCACGTAAACAAATAAGATGAAGAACACGTAGCCTAAGAACCCATGCTGATGCACATGGTCGACACTGCGCAAATACCTGTGGAATGGACTGCCAACAACTTTTGCGCTCAATTTGGGGGCTCCAGAAACAAGTTTAGGGTTTAACAAGTACGTCAACACCAGGCGTAAGACCTCACGGTTACTGGTGAGCTGGGCGCCCTTGAAGTCCGAATCCCAGTAGTAACTTTGTTCTTTGGTTACAACAATCGTATCTCCAGATTCGTAAACCTTGCCGTTGATGTTAAGTCCAAATTGATCGGCAAACTTTGGGTATTGAACCATATCCACGTAGGTGAAGACAACCTCATTATTATCGAACAAGTGTGGTACCAGCAGGCGCAACTGCTCAATGATTTCCGGGGTAGGTGCATTTGCCTTTTTCATCTGCGCAACCTTGTTGGCCTTATCGTCGCGATGCTTCAACAAATCGTCAAAGTAGTAGCGGTTTTTCATGGCCTGATACTGGTGTGCAATCATGGACAAATTGAACAAAGTGTGCTTGATTGCAGTAGCGTCGTCCGCTTTCAAGAAAGTGATGACAACTTTATCCTTTTGATGATTTTTCTTGCCCTTATCAAAGAAATAATTTTTGAATAAGGTGGGCGTCAACTCACCGTACATGGGGAACATGTTTTTCCTTATGAAGTTCTCGAGATTGTTGGCGTCGCGCATACGCTCCAAGGCAAAGTTCTGATAAACAATGGGCACCATAGAGTGTTCCTTGAAAATGTAGAGCGTCGGTTTGGCCAGAAGAGTGGTAGCAAGGTGCAAATGTCTATCGAACAGAATACCGGCAAACGTGGGATCGGAATTGACATAATGCACCATACCTTTTGCCTGGTGTTCAAGGAGATTGTCGATATTCGTGCTATGTGCGGCAAACAACGAAATATCAAATGGCAATTTGGTGACTGTTTCCAACAAGTACGGCATGACACTGCGGTCTTCCGGCGTCACAGTTTCAAGGTCGTACGCAAACACCAACGCCATTTTGTTGGAGAGCGGATAGTACAAATCCTGCGGCTGTGGATCAAGTTCCATTTTTATGAACCCCAGCTCCTCTAAGCCACGTGTCGTAACTTCTTCGTACTTTGAATTGGCGGCCAACTTCACGGCAAACTGCTTTAATGCCTGCAGAGACGCCTCCCCGGTATAGTCAAACCGCACGAGCCCGGCCAGTTTCGGCACGAACATGATGTACCGAGGCGAGAGCAGTTTAGCCAGCTTTGTCCAATCGGCAAACCCCAATTTCTCGCAAACAAGCGGGTGAGTGTGGCAGTTCAAATGCGCCGTACGCGCCGATGTTGCCACCGCATTCGAAATCCGTGCCCACGCCTGGTGATGCTTTGCACAATTGAGGCATGATTCAGGGAACTTGGCTTGATCAAACTGTTCATTAGTGCTTGAATAAAGCGTGACAAAATACGGCTCCTGCGCCTCACCGGCAATCACACGCATGGCCAAATCGACATCCATTTGCTCGGAGACGCTCACCATGTCGATATTCTCGGCGGTGAACTCGGCAGCGGCGGTCTTGAGGTACTTCTGGAAGTTAGCCGGCGTGCGTGCTAAAGAGTTCGGGAACAGGTCCACAAAACGCAGCAGGTGCCCGGATCCACCCGATTTCGGGGTCGGCGCGTATAACCTTAAGTCGGGGAAAAAAGTGATCCCTTCTCGTTCACACAAATCGCCACTCTCTACACAGTTAACCTGGCGCATATAGATTTGCGACGATTTTTGTTCATTTTCCGTGAGAAAATACGCCTCTTTCCATTTTGGCGCAAGCGATTTACAGTGCGAGCAATAAGGCGAATAAAATTCTACAAATGAGAGGGCCTCGCCGGTGAATTTATCGAATGTCTCCAACGTCAATTCGGCGGGTAGCGTGTCTTCTTGTTTTGGCGTAGCTGAATTCTCCTTGTCTTTTGGCATACTTTCTTCTTCTGCTGCTGGATGCAGGTCCTCGTCCAGCGCCCACACTGGCTGCACAAGCCGGAGTGAGAGTACTGCCGCTAGTGCTGCAAAAAATTTCATGATGGGGAGAAGAAAATATCGTCAGAAAAAGGGGTGGGCGAAAGTTTAAATTGTTGTGGGTTTGAAAGATTGACAGAGATTATATTTAACATGCGCGGGTGCTTTTGGTGGGTGTGCAGGTAGAGGAGGGCGGGGAGCGCGCGGACGCACGCACGCACGGGTTCACGTCACGTGGCTTCTTGTAGAATTAAGGTTTTTGGAAATGTGAGTGGCAGATATTTTTTCTTTTTTTTTTTTTTTTTTTTTTTTTTTTCCGGGACTCATTAAGGTAGGGCCTGGATTTGATTTTTGTATGTTTTGAATTCGGAATCATGCCTGTTTGGAAAGCGATTTCAGAAGTCAGCTTTGAGGAAACCGTGTTAAAAAAAAAAAAAAATAGACACGTGATCTCGCGGCCACCACCGACATCAGCACAAGACAAGACAAGACAATGCAATCAATAAGGAATGTGCTTCTACAATTGGATAGCCGCTCATACATCAAAAAGACAAGCACTTTTCTATGCATCAAAAATTCTTTGTTTACATGGAAAAGTTCTATTCTGGGAGTTGCCACCGCTAATACCAGACCACACACTATATACAGTCCAGCAACCTCAGCAGTAGTAGCCACTAAAATGTCGGCAATTCGTGGTAAAACCCATAGAGTTATTAGCTGCAAAACTCTTCAAGTCCTCTGTATAACTATAAAAGACCCCCATTTTCCACTTTTCTTCTTGCTAATTTCCCTTGTTTCTTTCCCTATCAGATGAAATTGGTACCCCTAAACTCGGTACGCGCACGACGCACCGCGAGCCCCGGACTTGTCGCAGCAAGTGCCAAAGTGCCACCCATAATCACCAGAACATTCTATTACTTCTTTTTACATAATTACATTCGTGTCTGAACTAAAAGAGAGATTTTTGTTACAAAAAATAAAAAAGTATCATCAAATTTCCTCAGCACCAAAGTCTTCACATTTGTAATTTCTGAACCAATATGGCGGACGGCATGCAGATCGACTCTCCTGTCATTGACGAGAGCTTGTACTCAAGACAACTCTATGTGCTCGGTAAAGAGGCCATGTTAAAGATGCAAAACGCCAATGTGCTTATCATTGGACTCAAGGGTCTTGGTGTGGAAATCGCCAAAAACGTGGCGCTTGCAGGTGTCAAGCTGTTGGCGTTATACGATCCTCTGCCTGTTCAAGTGCAAGATTTATCGACGCAATTCTTCTTGACTAATGACGATATTGGCAAGCCCACTGCCGCTGCGTGTTGCGAGAAATTGCTGGAATTGAACCTGTACGTGCCGATTTCCGTGGTTAACGATATTTCCCAGCATACTTTACACCAATACAAGTGTGTAGTGGCAACCAATCTCTCATTGGAAGAACAGGTGAAAATCAACGAGTTCACCCATGCAAACGACATTGGGTTTATTGCCGCCGACGTGCGTGGTCTTTTCGCCAGTTTGTTTGTTGACCTTGGCGCCGACTTCCCCGTCATTGACCAAACCGGCGAGGAACCATTGACTGGAATTGTTTCCGATATTGAGAAAAACGGTACGGTGACAATGTTGGACGACAATAGACACGGCTTGCAAGATGGCGACTACGTGAAATTCTCCGAAATCGTCGGAATGCCTAAACTCAACGAAGGCAGTCCTCATAAAGTCGAGGTTTTGGGCCCTTATGCGTTCAAAATCCAAATCGACGAATCTTATGGCACTTATGTCAAGGGCGGACTTTATCAGCAAGTGAAAATGCCCGTGAAACTCTCGTTCGAGAGCTTAAAGCAACAATTGGCCCAGCCCGAATTTCTCTTTTCTGATTTCGCCAAGTTCGACCGTCCTCCACAACTCCATCTTGGATTCCAGGCGCTTCACGCTTTCCAAACCCGCCATAACGGCGCCTTGCCTCGTCCATTCAATGATGAGGACGCCAATGAATTCGTGCGCTACGCCGAGGAATTGAAGGCTCAAAACCCGGCGGTTTTGGGGGACGAAAGCGCCGAATTGGACTCAAAGCTTTTGCGCCAATTGGCCTATCAGGCTACCGGTAATCTCCCAGGAATGGTGGCCTTTTTGGGTGGCTTGGTGGCTCAGGAAGTGTTGAAATGCTGCTCCTCAAAATTCAACCCGGTGAAGCAATTCATGTACTTTGACTCCTTGGAGTCGTTGCCATCAGCCGAGAAATTCCCCAGAAATGCCGACAACACGAAGCCGGTGGGCTCGCGGTACGACTCGCAAATCGCCGTTTTTGGCGCCGATTACCAGGCCGCAATTGCCAACCTCAAGGTTTTCCTCGTTGGTTCGGGTGCAATTGGTTGTGAAATGCTTAAAAATTGGGCTTTGATGGGCTTGGGTTCGGGCCCTAATGGTGGCATCTTTGTGACCGATAACGATTCCATCGAGAAGTCGAATTTGAACAGACAGTTCTTGTTCAGACCCAAAGATGTCGGCGGCAACAAGTCCGAAATTGCTGCAAAGGCCGTGCAAGCAATGAACCCGGACTTGAACGGCAAGATTTTCCCTAAATTGGATAAAGTGGGACCTGACACCGAAGACATTTTCGGTGATGAGTTCTGGGAGCCCTTGGATTTCGTCACCAACGCCTTGGATAACGTCGATGCCAGAACTTATGTGGATCGCCGCTGTATTTTCTACAAGAAGCCATTGCTTGAGTCTGGTACTTTGGGTACCAAGGGTAACACGCAGGTGGTGATTCCAAACTTGACCGAGTCCTACCTGTCGTCGCAAGACCCTCCAGAAAAGTCCATTCCTTTGTGTACTTTGAGATCTTTCCCCAACAAGATCGACCACACAATTGCTTGGGCCAAGTCGTTGTTCCAAGGATACTTTGCCGACTCGCCTGAAACTGTCAATTTGTACTTGAGCCAGCCTAATTACGTCGAGCAAACTTTGAAGCAAAACCCCGACATCAAAGGTACTTTGGCCAACATCTCACAGCTCTTGAACAATAGACCTTACTCTTTCGCCGACTGTATCAAGTGGGCTAGACAAGAGTTCGAGACTAAGTTTAACCACGACATCAAGCAACTCTTGTACAACTTTCCTGAGGATGCCAAGACCTCCAATGGTGCTCCTTTCTGGTCTGGACCAAAGAGAGCCCCTAAGCCTTTGGAATTTGACGTCAACAACCCCGATCACTTCAACTTTGTTGTTGGCGGTGCCAACTTGTTGGCCTTTATTTATGGCTTGAAGGACCAGAATGTGTCGAACGAAGAGTACAAGAAGGTTTTGGATGCCTTTGTGCCCGAACCATTTGTGCCTAAGACAGGTGTTAAGATTGCTGCCAGTGATGCTGAGGCTGAGGAAGAAGCTAAAAAGCTTTCTGGTGCATTCGACGAAAGCGAGATCCAGAAAATCGTCGCCACTATGCCTGAACCTTCTACTTTGGCAGGCTACAGATTGACTCCTATCGAGTTCGAGAAGGACGACGACACTAACCATCATATCGAGTTTATTGCTGCTGCCTCCAACTGTAGAGCATTGAACTATGGTATTGAGACTGCAGACGCATCTAAGACCAAGTTTATTGCGGGCAAAATCATCCCTGCCATTGCCACTACTACTGCTTTGGTTACAGGATTGGTTTGTCTTGAGTTGTACAAGGTGGTTGCGCAACACGATGACGTTGAGCTTTACAAGAACGGGTTTGTCAACTTGGCGCTCCCCTTCTTTGGCTTCTCCGAGCCTGTCAAGTCGGCCAAAGGTAAGTACAACGATAAGGAATTCGACCAAATCTGGGACAGATTCGAGGTGCATGGCGACATCAAGTTAAAGGAGTTGCTCGACCATTTCCAGGACAAGGAAGGATTGGAGATTTCGATGTTGTCGCATGGTGTGACCTTGTTGTACGCATCGTTCTTCCCACCCAAGAAGGTGAATGAACGGTTGACGATGAAGATCACTGAGTTGATTGAAACTGTCAGCAAGAAGCCCGTGCCTTCACACATGAAGAACTTGATTCTCGAGATCTGTTGTGACGACAAGGAAGGCGAGGATGTGGAGGTACCCTACATTAATGTTAAGATCTAGACCATCGGTGAAAGATGCAATGAAATTAATGTCTATTGAACGAAAATAATAACTAAATAGCCGTTGTAGAAAATTCAAGTTCCGTTTATCTCATGAACGTGGCGAATGGTCCATTCCTGTTGAGCAAAGTTTCAAACTCGCCTTCTTCCACAATTTTCCCTTTTTGCACCATCAATATACGAGAACCCCGAGCCATAACCCGTGGGTCATGACTAATAACCACTGTTGTGAGTAAAGGATCAAGTTTCCGTAAATTTTCAAATATAAGTTCCAGGATACGAGCAGTATTTTCAGAATCCAAACGTGAAGTCGGCTCATCAAATATAAGAAGTTTCGGTTTGCGTAATAGTACTCGTGCAATTGAAAGTCTCTGTGATTGGCCCAGTGATAACAGACACTCCTGACCCAAAATGGTGTGTAATTTTCGTGGCAATGCTTCGACAAATTCCAAGGCATTAGCTGCTGCCAAACACTCGACAAGAAAAGTTTCGGTGGTGGCTCGAGCAGTAGCCGACATTCCATAGAAAAGATTGTCGAGAATCGAGCCCTCAAAAAATGCCGGTTCTTGGCTCACTAGCACCACATTATTGCGGTACCAGTCCGGGTCATAATCTTGGATTTTCTTTTCTCCATAGAAAATATGGCCACGGTCTGGCCCATAAAGCCTCAGTGCCAACAGTGCAATGGTGGATTTTCCAGAACCACACTCACCTGCTATCACCACTGCTTCTCCCTGGTAAATTTCAAACGACGTGTTTTTAAGCACCGGTTTATACGTACAAGATTGCAGATCGGCATACGAAAAATTGACATCATCAAAACGAAGCACCAGCAGCGAACTCTGCAGTTTTGCTGGTTTTGCTGAGCCGCCACATTCGACCTCCAGCTCGGCCAAACTAATAAGTTGCATAATCAAGGTTCCTGCTCGTTGGCCCCGTGTGATTTCTGGAAGCAGCTTCATAAGATGCGAGGCACTAGCTACAGTGAATGTGAGCATGGTCAATACCTGAATCATTTGCTTTTGCGTATAATGACCATGAACCACCAATGTCATACCATAATAAAGCACAGTGGCAGTGGCCGCAGTTCCACAAAACTCCAGAAGGGCAATTCCAAAGCCAGCAGAAACAGCTCTTAAACACCCGGCATGATATAAACTGCTTAATTTGGCACTATATTCCCGAGAAAGTTGTGGTGCAAGCCCAAATGAACGCACGGTCCGCATGGCCGCCACTGTTTCTTGCGCAAACTTCTCTGCACTAGCCACATGATCTTTATAAGCAGTTTCGTATTTCTGAAGGAGCACACTATAGGCCATTGTCACAAGGAAAACCACCGGCACAAAAGCCATGCCAACAAGTGCCAACTTCCAGCCAATGACAATTGCCCATACAAGCCCAAGCATGGTTAAAGAGATTAAGAGAAGCAAGCCCAGTAGAAACTCCAGCACAAGATTTCGTAAATCACGGGTATCATTCATAAGAAGCGTGTTTAAGTAGGTGGGTGTTGCAGTGGCAAAAAACGACATATCCTGGTCATTAATCTTCGCCACACACATTTTGCGGAGCTTAAGAATCCATTGTTCCAGCGCATACTGAAGTGCCATTCGGGATCCAAAAGTAACTGCCAGCTCTCCAATTGCCACGGCAACTATAATCATACACCACGTTAGCACCATGTGTTTCCCTGTGGAATCAGGCATAACTGCATTTCGAACAATCACCGAGAGAACTTCTGCAAAACAATAAGAGAGACCAGGTGTAGCCACACCGCCAAGAAGAGCACAAATCAATCCGACGACTATAAGAAACTTGTTTTCTGTAGATCTCATGCAAAACCCCACAATAGCAAAAAGGCCCATGGTTTGTGTATGCTCTACTTCCCCACTTTCCTGATTATTTTCCAAGTCCCGGAGAATTGCAGGGTTTGTCAAGTAGTCATACTGTTGGGTTTCTGTTTTTGTTTTTACTTCAAAGCCTGCGATTAATTCCAACTCTTCTTCTTCATCATCCACCATTTTCACCCTTGGCCCGATATCTAACGATGGAAGAGTATCACGCAAGTCGGCAGCCAGACCTATACTTTTCACCATTCCTCTGGCCATCACCGCCACAGAATCCAGACCCCTCACATCTGCTAAATCATGAGTTATGACTATGGTGAGCATACCTTTTCTCCATACACGGAGTCTCTCCATAATTATCAGTTTCGATTTCTGGTTAATAGATCCCAAAGCTTCGTCTAAAATAAGAATGGGCCGATTGGCAATATATGCACGGGCCAACCCGATTTTCTGGATCTGGCCTCCAGAAAGCTTGCTTGAAACTAACACCGTATCCAAATTATTCGGAAGCAGCAGTACAAATACCAGCAAATCTGCAAACTCGCAAGCCTCTTCAAGAAGAACTTTAGTACTTTGGGAATGTGGGTTGTAATGCGTGCCTAGAAGCAAGTTTTCTGCCAACAGACGTTCAAATACTAAGGGTCTCAGCTCCACAAAGCACACATGGTCCGTAAACCAGTCCAGTGATAAATTCTCAAAACTGAAAGTATCCACAAAAGCATCGCCTCGGGTCTTTTTCAAAAACCCTGCAAGAATCAGAGCCACGGTGGATTTTCCTGAGCCAGACTCTCCCACAATGAAATTCAAATGGGTCAGTACAAACGACATGGTGACATTATCAACCACATCTATATCTGTTTTGAAATACCGGAAGGTAAGATTATGCAACGTCATCGACCTACATGGAGTTTTTATGCCCAAAGACGAAGTGTCACTTGCAGGCGAAAGTAAAGGTTTTGCGAGCTCGAGCTCCAGACTCAGGTCATCAAAGGCCAAAGTATCAATCGTATTCGAGCTTGCTTGTGCCTTATTCAACAACGCTACTATATCGCCCACAGCAGATATTTCAGCGCCGAAAAGCACACAAGCACTAAAGGCAGTGATCACATTGCCAAGACCCAATTGACCAGTGTGCACCAAGTGCTGGCCAAAAGCTAGTCCACCAACAACAACAAGATTACTGAGTAGTTTAAGCACTGCAGTATTAGCGCTGATAGCACCAGCCATCTTTGCGTATGCTAATGCAGAAGCATCCACCACGCGAGAAAAATACACCAAATCCAGAATCTTTCCATTCAAAACCCTTACTGTAGCTCCCGAAACAAAACACCAGTCCAAGATTTTCAGGGCTTGAGCATTGAGCAAATTTTCTCTTGTTGCAAACTTCGACGTAAGACCCCCGAAAACCCAACTTGAAACTGCCGAAAGAGGGATCGAACAGCAAATAATTAAGGTTAATGACCACAGAGAAATCATGGCAATGATGAAAAGACAACAAACCAGAGCCACTGTCTGTACAAATAACCCCAAATTTTCTGAAATTCCGCTCCGAATCTCCTCGATGCACCGGAACATAAGCGTTAATGACCCAATAAGGTTTTCCTTTGTCCCAAGCCACTCAATTTCTTTCAGTAGAAGCGTGTCAAAAAGAGATTTTCTCGCATATCTTTGCGTATTTTCCCCGACAATCAACCACATTGTAATTCCCAGCCATGCAAATAAAAGACGGCCTCCTGCAATTGCCAACATTGCGCCAAGAAGTACACGCAAATCATGCAAAAACTCACCCAAGGAAGCGTAATTTCCACTGAGAAATCGAGCAAGTTTATCAAAGATTTTCCCGTAAATGAGTGTTTGCATCGGCGATGAGATGGCTGATAATATAATCAAAATTGTGCCCATGCAAAGAAGAGGAATATCCGACCGGCTGGCAAAGCGGAAGATCCCGGTTAATGGCGGTTGTTTGGTACATTGTTGTGAAGGCGACGATTTTCCAAGTGTTAAGCTAGCGCTCATAATAATTAAAGTATCAAATCTGTTTTTGAATTACATGAAAACAGGTTACTATATACTAAAAGTTTTCGCAGCCGCTCGCCATGGTTTAGCGTCGCAGTAAATTACCCCATTCGGCATGCACAATCCACATTGAGAGACCAGCCGCGACCTTTCCGTGCATGCTGCACTTAATAAAATGCGGAAAAAGGAAAAAGCTACTTATCGGATAAGCGCGGAAACAATTGAGCCACTTCCAATGATCTTGGAAAAAGTCAGCGCCACACTCATCTTCCATGCGCAAAATAAAAAAAAAAAAAGAATCTTTGGAATTTGAAACATGCGGCAGGTGAATTTTGAATTTTGAGCCAATGAAATGGTCTTGTTAGGTTTTTTCTCAAAGTCATACTTATTCTTCTTTATTTCATTTATTCATTTATTCATTTTTTTCAAATTAATTATTTACATTTTCTTATTTCCCCCGTTTTAATAAATATCAAAGATTTGCGTCAGGTAATCCATGTCGGTATTTTCCATCAGCCGTGACTTATTTAGTAGCCTCTGTTTTGAGATTTGTTTATTTTCTCTCACTTTTTCCGCCGCCGCATTGCAATTCCCACACCCCAAAAGTACTAGGCCCTCGAAGAATAATTCGAGTTTTTCGAAATCTTCTTCCAGATCCGTGAGCTCAATACAGAGTCGGAAAGGAAACTGGAACATGATGGCTCGATGATCAAAAAGGCTTTTTGTTAACATGTAGTTTTTTGAGGCCAAAAACGCCTGCGAGTTATTGATTAGTGGGTCAGTTTTCGGTTTCAAGAAAAACATAAGCCCCATAATCTCCTCTATTAAGGCCTTGATAATAGGATGGCGTCTTGGTAAATGTAGAAGGCCACGTGAAGTGAGGATCTTAAGATATAGAAAATAGACATGCAGTTTGACCACCACATCGAACCACGAATAATGCGTCTGCATCGGGCTATCCATGTCGATTCCATAAGCGCAATCGGGCAACACAATCCGGCCAAGCAAATCGGGATACGCAGGATGCGCCGGATTATCAGGCGAAATTACATAGTTGGTGGCTGCCGAAACCCCTGGCACCACTCTTTGTTTCAATGCTTTATTGATAAGTGCCATGATATTCGTGATAGCTTCGGGCGATGCCTGGCGTGGTTTGCCCTCACTGGACCCAATGTTCAAGTGCGAAATCGTGTCCAAGATCTCATAAATGATTTTCATCACTTCAGGGGTGAGTGCACTAAAAGTGTTGAAAGCGCTATTGTACCGTGAAGCCGGAATCATGAGCCCGAGTTTTGTGAGTGCATCAATATGTTCTTGGTCTTCGATCATCGCATCGAATTTCCCTGTGATTGCCCAGAGATCGTCCAACTGATCACTACGAATCGCATCCACGGGCAAACACATGTTTGTGTTCCAGTCATAGCAGAAAAACAACAGTTTGGCAATCACTATACCGAGCGAGTCGGGCCTGTGCAAAGCGCTTTGGGCTTTCAATTTTTTATACTTGATAAGAAGCGACCGGGCACTATTCAAATGCGCCACCCATGAAACTGGCGTTTGCGAGGTGTCGGCACATGAAACGTCCGAGAAAAGCATCGTGAGAAGAAGCACTGTGAGAATCAAGCCCTCGATATGCCATAGTGACAGATCATTATTTTTGAGATCGGTGAACGCTTGCACTATAAGCCGCATACAGACACGGGTGTACTTTTTCTGATTCGTTTCGTGGTCTTTGTTTTTCGTGATCGTATATAGACACGACG
The DNA here is from genome assembly GCA_030573015.1 of Metschnikowia peoriensis. NCBI lineage: Eukaryota > Fungi > Ascomycota > Pichiomycetes > Serinales > Metschnikowiaceae > Metschnikowia > Metschnikowia peoriensis. The sequence continues at coordinate 11,977 of JAJMCO010000091.1, read as the reverse complement.
CACTAAGTGCCATCATAGCATAGACCATATACTTTAGCACCATCAGATATTCAAGAAGCACATGGATCACCTCATTATTTGTTGTGTTGGAGATAAAAGGAAAAAAATAGAGACACGCTTGGCCAAAGATGATGTCACGGAAATAATTCTGCTCTACGGGCGAAAGCTGATATGTATCAATGATCGTCTTCATAAGCTGGGCATTACTGATGCCTGCACGAGGATCGTTGGCCATGGTGTCCCGCATATTATGGTTGAAAATATTCCACGATTCGGCAAGCATCGGGTTGCTTCCGGCATCTGTGTTTTGCAAGTATCCTTCGAGCTCATGTTCGTCGAAAAACAAGTTTTTCTTGGGGCTATCGTTGAGAATAATCTGCGAATGGAACGGCTTCAAGTCGCCAAACCGTTCCCCCGTCGCTGGAGAAGCAGCACTGAACTCTGGTGCCACTACATGGTTATCGAAATCTGCTAGTCCATGTACCAACATGTTGGCGTCATCAAAAACATTTTCGAATAAAAGCATATCAATATCACTCGGTAGTGGGGCCTTATTTGAGAACGCCGGACTTTCCGGTGAAAGATACTGCACCGGCGAAATATGATGATTCGACGTTCGAATGCTGGGCGTATGTGAGCGCACGCCGCTCCTTCGTTGACGTGGCTTATTTTTAGAGTTTGGGTCGGGAAACACGCAAGCCGTTTCGACTCGAACACAGTTGCCGCACCTTGGATGAACCTCGTCACATTTGATTTTGCGGCGCTTACATTCCTGACACCCCGAGCGCGAGTACTGCCGTTTCACTATGGCAGGTTTACGGGGCAAAGCATCCATGCTGACGGAGCAGTGAAGACGAGCAAGCAAAAAAAAAAAGTGTTGCAGGGTCTAAAGTTGGTGTGCTATTAGACGCAATGCATTTCGGTGCGCCATGTGACGCACTGCGAAATTTTATGTACATTGCGGAAAACTAAGGAAAGAATTGCCTGAAGGGGAGAACCTTCCTCAAAATCCGCAAGCAACTTTAATTTTTCCGTGCAACAATTGCGCAAACAGCAGATCAATTATAAATTATAGGGAATTAGAAAAGAGAAAATTTAAAAAATTTAAAAATTTAAAAATGAAAAATTGGTTATTTTTAATCCTATATAAAGTCTAAAGGCTCTGTTTCGTGCTGCGGCCCGATAAAGGCAGGCTATACAAAATAGTGCTGTCATCCTCTATGCGATCGATATTATGTGGCAAAGGCGGATTTGGCGGTGTACTGGCCACTACAAGCTGGTCATTGCGGCGGTTTCTTTTCTTTTCCGCTCTGTCGTTGCTTGCGGAAATTGAGTTTTGAGTGAATTCCTGTAATCCGGACCGTTTGCGATAAGTGCCAAACGCAATATTAGTAATGAAAACGCCGCCTATAAGCAAGCCTGTAAATAAAAGCGCCAGTTTCCAGCTTATTGGATTAAGAAACCCGTTTACGATATCGGCAAATGTTTCGGCAGTGATTTTGGACTTGCCGATTTGTTGCGGGTCGCGGTTCATGCATTTTTCCAACGCCATGCACGTTTCTTCTAGTGCTGGCGCACGTGACTCACTGGAACACCGGTTTCTGTAGAATTGCCGTGAGCAAAGCGATATTTCTTGGATCGCATCGGAGGTATACATTTCGATTTTGTGTTTCACGTCTTGTCTCACAGTACGCACCACCACATAAAGTAAATAGAGAACCACAGACACAATTGCCACGTTGAACAAAAGTTGGAGGTAAAGCAGTAGAACATAAGGGATTCTTGGGTCCACGGCCAAACGGGCCCATAACAGCGGGCTTGCTTCATTTTCAACATTTCTGTCACTATAAATATTATCTTTGCTGGGTCTGTCCACGTGCATAACATCAACTTGAAACTCTTGTTCTGGGGCCTCGCCATAAGATACTACTTCTTTTGTAGGCGAGAAGTATACTTTATGTGCACGTGCTTGCTGAAGCGCCGGATTTCGAGAGACATCATTGGCAACAGAGTAGTATGAAGAATTGGCATGCAGAGGCTTTTCCCCGGGAATTTCGTTGCCTTTATACGTCATCAGTGATTCGTTGAACGGGGTCTTATTTTTTAGAATGGAATGAGACGGAACGCGGCCAACTTTGGAAATAGACGGTGGTTGGTATAATGGATCAATTCCTGTGCTATTCTGGCGCTGTTGGGCACTGAGAGGAGTAGATGTTTCTAGTTCATGAGGAATGATGATGGGATTTAGATGGGCCGAGTCTTGACTCATATTGCACTTGGAGGCGGACTAAATACTTCTGATCGTTTATGTAAGTGGGTGTGATGAACAAATAATCCTTCAGAAGAGACTTTCGGAATGTATGGTTGGTGAAATCTTGTTCACAGGATTAAGCGGTGTTTGTTGTTTTTCTTTGGGGTTTGTAGATGAACGTCTTTCGATGCGCGTTCGTAAAAACTCATCTTGCGCAGCATGGCGCCGAGGTGCGTTTTGAGTTGGGTGAGGCTCAAACGATCGGGGCCGAGCCGCAGACCCAACTATATTTTTTATTCTTCTTTTGTATACAGCGAATTTTTTTTCTCAGTCAATGTCCAGGAATCTTCGTGATGTCATTAATTCCTTTAAATATGAACTGAAAGACGAACCACATGTAAGGCACACCCTGCCGCAGCTGGGAAAAATATCTAAGCGGTCACCAACAAAAAAGAAGCCTCAGCCCAACATTCTTTTTGCCATTGATAAAATCCCTAACCAGGAGCTCAAGGACCTTTCTCCATCAATTGCGCCAAACCTCACCGCGATATTTGTTGGCTTCAATCCCGGAGTCGAATCCTCAAAACAACAACATCATTACGCCCATCCCACTAATTTATTCTGGAAATTGTTTAATGCGCTGGACATTTTATCTGCCGTGTTGGATATACGCAATGTCGACGTTCTGAGCAATGAAGCCCTAATCAGCGAGATATATCAGCATGGTAAGTCTCAAGCACGTGCGGAGCATGACTTTCAACTCATTCACCTAGGAATTGGATTCACTGACTTGGTTCTAAGATGCACAAAACAGGCACTGGAACTTTCTCAGCAGGAGAAAACAGAAAACGTGCCACGGTTAATCTCTGAATTCAATGACACCCAAGCTCCGTTTGTGGTTTTCATTGGCAAAGGTATCTGGGAAGTAGTCTGCAAATACCTCGTCCCAAAACACAAGTTGACCGCACAAAATTTCTCCTGGGGTATTCAGAAAGATCCCGTGGTAATGCTGAGGTTCTATTCTTTCTGTGACTATCGGCCCAGTGTTTATGTCTTTCCAAACACTTCCGGTTTAGTTGCTCTGATGAAGTACCCAGAAAAATTGGCTTTGTGGCAAAACCTTGTGGCTGATATACACGTGGCGGGGGAGGCTAATTCACAGATTCAGAAGTGAATATAAAACCCTAGATCTTTGAAAACTTTCCGATTTCTTAAACAAAAAACCGCAAAGAAAGTCGCAAAAAAGTGGGTTTACTGAATCATCAGAAGGTTTATTTGATGAAGAAATTGATTGAAAGTGCGTATAGGTTTTCACTCATGACTCTGGGCATACTTGATTTTCCAGTTGAACATCAAGAGATCTTTTCTCCAAGAAATCTCATGAAAATGGCTTTCAGAGATCTCGGATAAGGCTATGGCCTGTAAAGCACCAAACACCTTGGTCTGCTTGTGATTACAGAAGGCATGTAATCTGCTAAAACTCTTCCTGGTATGATCAGTCCTCATACATATATCTCCGAGGCTCAAGGAAAAGTTTGCTTTGACTCTCATCTATGAAGAGACCGGTTCCACCATACTAGAATTAATCGTATATTTTCGTTTCACTTGATAGCAGTTATTGTTATCTTACATAAACACAAATGTTAATTGCCGTTATTTACTGCGCCATTTGTCATCATCGTGAAAATACCATTCAGTCTCTGCTAATATTCACTATCGTAAGCTACTGAAATATGAGATTACCTTCAAAGCTAATGAGAGTGTATTGACACCACTCCCCAGCTTTACAATGAAAAATTGTTATTCAGAAGTCTTCCACTTACAACTAAGCAATCTTTAACCAATATATGGTGATTGGGATGAATGATCATAGGTTTTTCAAACGTAAGTACATCACTATTCATTACCCTGAAGTTTGCTTTCCAATGCCTAGTGCATCAATATTTTGTGAAATGTTATGAAAACATTTATACCAGTTATAACACACAAAAATAAAAATTGAACCATTCTCTCTCACTTTGTGTCTTTCAAAGTCTATCCGGAGTTACATTTTGTAGTCACTTAAAAATAACCTCGTTTTATCAGAGGGGTGTTCTTCCATTATGTTACAATATACCCCCTTAACGCCCACCCGTATTAGGTCTATATACATGAGTAGTCTCACTTCCACACAGCAGCGAAGGCCTCGTCCACGGAAGCTTCAAATTTAACCATAGTTTCTTCGTCAATTTTCTCTCCCAAAGGTCCAAAGTGTGCCGTGAAAAGCTTGTCTGTAAACGCCCTTATAGTCGCACAATGTTTCTTATTATAACAGTCCTCGTACCTGAGTTTTTTCAAAGCTGACTGCTGAATATCCATGCATTTAGTGGTTCTAGAAATCTCTTGAGAACATTCATTGCCGAAAAACAGCCATCCACGGTAACATTCCACCACTGCCTGTTGAAGTTCTGCACAGTTGATGGTAGACACTTTCCGAGGAGTTTCTCTGTGCTTATATAGGTCGAAATCACCGTCAAATCCCTTACTTTGACGCGCTAGCACTTTTTGCACCTGTGCTTCTCTTGGATCTTCATTATTTTCATTGAGTCTATGCGAAGGATCGGCCTCTTTGAAAAACTCCTTGAGATTGTCTGGAAGTTCCTTATCAAGTTCAGCTGAACTTTTGTCGCCAGATCCAAAGGGCCACATGCTTGTGTATGAGTTATCAATTGCTTCCTAAAAAACGACCTCGAATTCGTATATCACTGCATCGTTTTGGACTCAAAGAATTTACGGTGCACGGGTTGCATGCGCATTAAGTAGGTGCGTTCAAGGCTTGAGTTAAGATGAAAATGTTATCCCTCCTGCTGAAGCCTGAAGGTCAATTTGCGTAAAATTCAATTTATATGATATACAAACTATTTCCCCTTAACCACCTTCTCAGATTCTCTCCAAGATTCCTTCGAATAATCTTCCAATCTCAATATTCAAAATATTCAACATCTCATCATTGGCAGGAATGTCTCGTGATGCATTTAAGGCGGCTCTCGATGGATCTAATTTCTCGATAATGATCAAACGTAGTCTCATTACAATAGGCGAAAGACGAACAACTGCAGTGGTGCTCATTTTACAAAACTGGCCATTGGCATCATAGCCATCAATCAAGAACGAGACTTGTGTATCGATTTTCTGGAAAAACGCAAAGAATTTGACAAGAGCAGTAGTGTTTTCAGCCAGCCGCGTGGCCAAGGTTGGAAACGTGTAGTAGGCAACCCAATCTTCTAAATCGCCTAGGATTTTTATGTAGTATTCATCCTGTCCGAAAAGCGACTGATGGTCCAAAAGCAGAAACCATAGAAGATCCACTACGGGAGAAAGATCATCTAGTAATTGGGCAAGCGAATATGTAATTGCAGACTCGGATTGATTTTTGATAAACTTACGTTGGATTTGAAGGAGTTGTGTGTCCACATAATTGATGAACTTGCTCTGTTGCGAAAGTGAAATTGCTTGGTGTCTTATTCCTTCATTAAACAGTTGTTTGAGCAGCTCAAATGCTTCTTCAAACGGGAGTGTCCACAGCGAGATATCCAATCTAGATAAACCATGATTCTGAGCCTCAATTTGAGTATTTTCGTTTGCTAAAACTTCTTCATTATTTGTCTCTAGGGAAGGAGTATCATTGCGTGTATTTGAGGGAGTGTTCAAAGGGGTTTCCTGGGGTGTGTTTCTGGTAAAAGGATTTTCCTGTGCTTCTTCTTCGTTTTCCAAATCTGGATTGAGGTCCAAATCTAAAGAAAGAGGTTCACTAGGAATATCCACCTCTTCATCAGGAAGCACATGTTCAGGTGTAGGTGGTGTTTCCATATTGGGGATGGAATTGAGGTGTGTCGATATTAGTATCGGTTTATCGAATTTCGCAAACAATAAGTAAGAATAATAAAGGTATTTCAAAAAGAATTCAAAAAATCTGAAAGTCAATTGAGATGACGATTTTGAGTAGAGGGTAATTTGTAAAGTTAGACGTGATTCAGATCCTTCACTTATCGCGATTGGCAATGTCTTGCAGACAAGAGATGACTGATGAAGAAGCTGGAGATTTTTATTTTTTCGACTTTACGGATTCCGGGAATTGGAGGACATTTTTACAAAGCTTCGAGTTTCCATTTAATCATTCAACGGGAAATCACTTTTTGATGCAGAAAACCAAAGACCCCCTGTCATATTTGCCCAACCTTGTTGACTTATTTGACTGATAGAGTACTAGTGAATCATTGCAAACTAAAAATTATTCCATGAAAAACACAGTGCACACTCAAATACATTTGTTTGTTTTCAAAATTTTTTGGAATTTGATGAAGATCACTCACTCTTTTAGAAGTTAAAATTCTTGCAGACTTCTAATTTTTTGAGGCCTGTGAAACCGATCTTCGGTTCTCACTGCCTGCAATAATTATGTAAGCACATACAAGCCGAGACAGCTTGATCGATTGCAAAAATCTTCTCAACCTAGATTAGACGAATAGAAAAAAAAAAAAAAGTTGCTGCCTTGCATCGGGCAAAAATTTCTGGGAAACAATGTCGTAACAATTTTCTCCATGATGATTATCGTTAAATCAACGTAAACGTTCAGCGAAACAGTGGTGTTTCATGAGTACAAGTAATAATTGAAACCCTAACAGAATAGCAATCTAAGGATTTGGAAATAGAAACGATATCGAAAAGATCGGAATATCGCTGACGCGCATTGAATCGTTATTTTTTTTTTCTTGCATTTTGCCTTTTGCCAAGTGTGCAAACGGTCATGTGCGATACTCTTCACATTCGCACACTTGCTCATCTAAGCACGCTTAAACCTAGAGATTAAAGAAATAAGCAGGAGCTGGTTTTCTTTCTCACGTGAGATATTTATAAGCCTGTGTAGAGTTAGAAGAGCTGGAATCAATAAGAGAATATCCTTAAGAAAATATATAGAAATATTGAATAAAAGTTCAAGAAATATCGTTCATTCTACCGATGAATTTGTAACAAGAATCATAAATTGGGGCTGGACCGCGAAGGCCAGATTCTCGGATTTATGACACGCCACCTTTGCCTCACTAAAAAAAAGAAACAACGATACCGATATCTCCGTCGCCTCAGTTTTTGCTCCGCGCACGGAGGAGTCTAATGACGTTTGATGACACAGCTTATCGCATAGTTAATTTTTTTTTTTTCATCGAACTTCAAGAGAAATATTGTTTTCTATTTTTTTTTTTTTCTTTCATAACTTTCCATACTCCTACTACGTTTGACAACAAACTTTTCTCTTTTGCAGCACCTACTCCATCTACTGTCAAGCCCATTATAAGTCCTGGCCGTTTTTTTTTTTTTTTTTTGCATCTGCGTCACCTGATTCGGCCCCGAGTTTTACCTCATTTCAACCATATTTCGAATCCACAAGAGGACCCCTATTTTCTTAGCGATTCATTCTTTTTTTAGGAAAATCAAGAATTATTACACGGTCCACACCCAGTTTCTTGAACCCTGTACTCGTTTCTTGAAATCTTATTCAATTGCTAGCTGTTTGAATTTTAATTACCTCCAAGATAGTGAAGGTAACATTAGCACTGGTTTCAGAAAGTCCCACTTTTTTTTTCTTTCTATTTAACAAAAGAAACAAGAAGAAGGGAATCGAAGAAATAGAATATTTCCATTTCTTTTCTGAACATCTTCAATCTATCACACGTGCTTTTACAAACTCAGAAATATGCCTGTGACACAGCCTAAACCTGACCTTAAAGCGGTTCAGGAAACACCCACAAAATATGGCAAGACTTCCAAATCCACGCTCAAATTAAACGCCCCAGGTTTCCTGCTTCCTGTTTGTGCACCCGCTGAACCCCGTGTCAAACGTGACCCTACCCCGCATTTAGCCGCCCAACCCGTGGCGCCAAACTATGTTGCATCAAGATACAGCCATAGTGACGCGTACGCGGCGTTCTTCACCGGCTCTCAGGCATATCTAGGCTTTGGCCAAGTGCCTAAGTTCACAAACACGTATTTACGGCCCGGCGCCAAGTTTGTTGGCCTGCAAAGGAGTGGCAGGCACGGTTACGATATCGAAGTGCAGCTCCAAACAGTCGATTTGATGAGTTCAGTAGTGACTGGCTTTTTCCAAATCAGTAGGCTTACAGAGGAACATCCTGTGATCACCACGTGCTTCAAGGGAGAAATCATCAATAATCCACTCCACCGTATGGACTGGGGGAACTCCGATGTGAGTCCTAAACGATACTCCTTTGTCACCGATGAAAAGAACGGACATACACTTCCGAAAAACGACCTCGACCATTGGAGGAAACTAACTGGATGTGGAAAATTTGCTACCGAGCTGGAAGTCAGGGAAAAACTCCGGCTTATCCAGGCAGGCATCCATGATCCAGACCATATATACATGCGCTGGAAGGAGGAATTCTTAGTACCAGATTCGCGGGTGAAACAATTGAATGGCGCCTCTTTCGAAGGCTTCTACTATGTGGTTTTGAATATCGGTACCGCTGGTAGCAGAAGCACGACCCAACGCACGTCGCCTTCAATTTCCCCAGGATCCATGAGCGGTCTTTATTTCTACACTCAGAGTGAAAAATTCCAGTCATTATCCTTGGATTATGTCGAGGGCCGGGGCCAAACAAGCACGTTTGATTTTGTTTAAACCGGTATCCGTTTTTATTCTTCTATTTCAATCCTTTTCTAGTTCTCTTTCTTTTTTTCTTTTCTTCCTTTCTGTTCTTGGGTGTTTTGTTATGTATGTTTGGTTTTCTTGTTCTACATCGCTCACACGCAGCGTGGCGGTGTCTCTTTTTTTTTCACATTTTGTTTATCTTTCTTTCTTTCTTTTTACATGGTTATATATGGCAATTTTATTTTTCTTTCGTTTAATACTTAAACAGCATTTTTTTTTTTTTTTGTTTTACTCACTCCGTTTTCAATTGCTACCCTGGATCATGCCTTCAAATCGCGGTGAGCATAGATCTTGGCAGTGTATGGCTCTTCGAAAAGCAATGCCACACGGTACATCACATACACAAATGCCGAAACCAAAATTCCCGTGGGCTTACCGTACCACAACGCGGTACCCAAAAAGCAAAGTGTCAGGCCGTTGTACATGGGGTTGTTGTTGATGTTAAATGGAAACGACGTCACACGTTCTTTCATCAAAATGCCAAAGTAATCTCCCAAATATGTACCGGTAACGCCCAATGCCCACATCGATGAAAGAACCAACACATTTCCAAATCCGAACACCGCCACTGCCAAATATTTAACCGCCACTGACTCTAAAAGCGGCGCGTATGTGGGTTGCTGCAAGAGTGCATCATGATACACATGATCACGGTAAATTCCCAACGAAAAGATGGTGAATGCAAGTAAATAACAGCCTCTGTAAGCGTTACCAGTGGCACGTGACAAGAAGTGTGTTTTGTGTTCAAGACGGGCCACAATATTCCAGAAAACTGGGTTGAAAAGAATTGTGGCAAGTGCAAACCTGAGTTCGGGCAGGTCTACCACATACGCCTGGTGGTTCTTGATAAGGTATACAATATCCTCTTGTTTCATCTGTTATGGTTAGTATTTGGTAACTTCTTTATCAAAGTCCTTTTTTATTTTTTTATTCTTTTGTTGCTTTCGTCAATTCTCGGCGGAATAAATGAAAGCAGTGTTTTTTTACAGCCTCCGCGTGTTCGGTGTGTGGCAAAATGTGGGGGAGCGTTTGAGGACAACTTGAGCAATCTTGATGATAATGGGTGCCTTAGAATAAAGCAGATTCTTATAATATTTAATTTTATTGATTCTTTGATCAAACATACACTGTAAGAATTGAATTGATGGTTGGAGAAAAAAAAGAGAGAAAGAAAGAGAAGAAAAGAGGAAGAAGAAAGATTCAGTTTTATTAACCGCGCGATCTGTATACGCATAATTTAGGTGGGCCTTGAAAATGATTTGCATGTGATTTTGCATCACTGGCCACCAACTTACACTGTAGTCACGTGCGAGTCCCCAACAAACTTGGTCCATTTATTAGCTGTAAAGTCCTATATTTTAGTGTTTCAATTCAAAGAGATTGTACTATTACGAATTTGTTTTATCTGTTAATAATTCTGCCAAAAAGTATAGATAATGCCATAATCTGGAAATCTGTACCGGAGCCGGGTGTAGTGAGACACTTTCTTACATAATGTGCATTTCATTTGCTAACGAGTCAATTAGAATAAAACCAAACTATTTATCTTTTTTCTTTTTTTTTCTTTTTTCTTCTTTTCATTCTTCAGCGCCAAATAGTGTTGATCACTAGTTCGATTGTCTGCTCTGCAGTCACAATATGCTTTTCAAAGAGCTGGCGCAAGTGTGCTATACTGCCGTGAATATTTAATGCCTTTTCCTCAAAATTTTCCTGATTTACATCCGGCAGGCCATAAGCATCAAGAAGGCCCCAGGCCTGAACTACTAATTCGGTAATTCTGTAAGCCCACGGATTCTCGGACTTTTCAGATGACTGTGTTTCCTTCAAATGCTCCAACAATGCTTCTTCCATCACCCCAAACAAGTCCTTGGCAAAAGCAAGTTTCTTGGACATATCAGGAGTAAGTTTTTCCCGATGTGCCAAATAGTCAATGTCTGAAAGATGTTCTCTCAAAAGTTCAAAGGATTTTTCAAAAGAAACCACATCAAAAGAAGTCTCATGGATGAACTTTCTTAAAGCCGCAACGAATCTTTCCAACTCTTCTTCTTCATTCACCTTATTTGCTGTCAATGCTTCTGGCTTAAATTGTTTTTTCTCCACTAATTCTTCTGTCTGATCCTCCTCAGTGCATTTACACTTGGGAACTTCACGACGTGAAAGCCTATTCCTGGGTGCAAATTTCGTTCCCACTCTTCTGAGTTCCGAAGGTTTATGGAAACGCCTGAGTACAGAATTGGTAGATTCAATCGAACTCAAACCGGCAGTAGAAGCAATAGTTGAAAAAAGCGTAATTATTATAAGGATGTTATTAAGTCTCATTGTGGATTAAATTTCGATGTATCAGTTAAGTGATTTCGGTGGATTTTGTCAATGATTTATACTTCATTACTCGGGTGCTTTAGATAGACGACTCCTCCACTATGTTTCTTTATTAGCTTCGGAAATACCCGGTATCTACTTTTCTGAGTGTCCCCCGAATCCTATTGTTGAGCTAGAAAGTCTATCTCAGAACGATGGTCACATATGTGCTCTCTCTGCAACAATTTGGAAACAATAAGCTAGAAATAACGACCGAATTAAAAGATTTCTTTGATTTAATTCTTGAGGTGTCATACTTACGATATGAAAGCTTTTCCACACAAATATTTCTCAGAATCTTGAATCCGAAATGGTCTAGTCAGTCCAAAATCTTCCCAAACTGAAATTTTTCTTCCAAGACATCTACTTTACTCTTTGAGCTGTTGAGAATTTTCTAAGCTTCTAAATTCCACTGCCATAGCCCCGATTTCCAGTTTGAAGATATTAGTACAATGGAAATCTACCAAATGAGGTATCCGGAGATTCTATTGATAAAAGTCAAACTCTCTTTGTTCGGCTAATTACACATACCACTCTATTGTTTGATTTCTGTAATTGGTTCTGGATTTGGATTCAATTTAGACGAAATAGGAAATTCTTGGAGTATGTGCAATCAAAACCTCGTTGCGATTAAAGACCCTTGTTTCGAAATTAGAGCTTGT
>JAJMCO010000090.1:0-45345 GCA_030573015.1 Metschnikowia peoriensis | reverse complement strand
AGAAATCAGACAATAAAGCTGATGCCAAAAACAAAGAGGAAAAAAAAATTGAAAGTAGTGCTTTTCCCGGCGCTTAGCGGAGTACTTTATGTGCACTTTATGTGAACCAAAAGTTTGGAATTGGGAAGTTTGGTGCGAGAGAGAATGTGGGTGGCCGTTTTTGCTGGGCGCTCTCAGTATTGCGGTTGTTGCGCGGGGGAAAGTACGGAAATTATCGCTTATCGACAGGGAGTATTGCGAATCAACAGGTCCACTATTCCTGGGGCCTGGGCTGGGGCTAGAAAAAAAAAAAAAAACAATATAAAAAAAGACAAAAACTATTGAGGAATATAAATGATCTAATCATATCTAGAGCTCAATCATGCACATGGAATATTCCTTTTAGAAATAAGCGCCCATCTGACCAAAACAATATAGAAAAATACATCATTTGAATGGCAGCTAATGAGTGACCATTTGCTTTCCTCAGTCACTTAAACCGTAGAGATTTTGGTGAAGACAATATTGCTTTACCCATTGTCTCTTTTTTTAATATTCTTTTTTAAATCTTTTGAGTTTTATTATGTCCCTATTTATGTTTAGCGCTCGTTAGTCCGTTCATGTGCCAGTATCACAGCTCACTTAAGGACTTCCATATGACAAAAGACGTAAATATGGGGTAGTAGTTTATACTTTCCGACCACAAAAATTGCGTTTTACAGCCAGAATGCTACCGTCCACAAAAGATGAATGGATATCGAATGGGTATTACAACTCGACTCAATGTATCAAGTTAGTAGCTTGGGTCACCGTCAGTCGGCACATATTTTTCATGCAAAATAGTAGTTTTTTTTTTTTTTTTTTTTTTTTCAAAATCTCCTCAACAAATTTGATGATGATAAAATGTCTATAAAATTAGCGGTCTTCTATTCTAAAATCATTAATTGACCTGACTCAAGGCAGCCTTTCCGTCAAGCACAGCCTCGATATTTTCCATGGCACAAATAGCTGTGTGGTCGAAATTTTCTACTGTCGATGCGCCACAATGTGGTGTCAAAACGACGTCTTGTCTTCCGAAAAGCTCGGGGTGCACACTAGGTTCGTTTTCAAACACATCCAAACCAGCAAAAATCACTTTCCCTGATTTCAATGCATCCACCAACGCCTGCTCATCTATAACAGAGCCTCTACCGATATTAATAACACGCACGGGCTTCTCAAAAGCGTTGAACACATCCTTGTTCAAAAGATGGAAGGTTTGAGGAGTGGCAGGGCATGCAATCACCACCAAATCCGCAAACAGACGAGTGTCCTCAATAGATTTATGGTACGTGACAGGGTACCCGAGAGCCAGTTCCTCCGCTTCGCTCATTGGGGTTCTCTTAACGTAGTGAATATTCATGCCCACCAGACTTAAGCGTTGGCCAATGGTCTGGCCAATATTGCCAAAACCTACAATCACCGCATGATGACCACGTGGGTTAGAGCATGGGCGCCCAGCCACATGTTCACCAAAAGAATAACTCTTGGCATTCAGTGGAACAGGCAAGCCACGAGATGCATCGAATTCACCGGAATCCAACTTTGCACGCACTCCCACCGTATTGTTGTTTTCAGGAGTCATGAATTCCAGCGAGATCTTAAAGTTACGGAACGCAGCCAATGCATTAAAAAGAACCAAATCTGCCACGGGCTCTGCGGCACCATCTGAAGGAACATTGGTCAACACAATATCCTTTTCCTTCATTTGCGCACCATGATAGTTATCATGACCGACTGAACATATCGACACCACTTTCAATGACGCAGGAACTGCATCCACAAGGTCATCTTTAAAGCCTCCTACGAGAACAAACCCAAGCCACGCTCCATAAATGGCAGCAACATCTTGGTATTTTGTTTGGAAATCTGTAATGACCTCCGCACGCGTGGAGGGAAGCGTGTATCTGATGCACTCAAATTTTTCCAGGAATTTCTTGTACTGGGGTAAGTCGGTGTTGAGATCACCGAGAATAAGAACCTTGGGCCGTGTCATTGTCAGTATTGGTGATGTCTATTATTTTTTTTCTTTTCTTTTCTTTCTTCTTTCTTCTTTCTTCTTTTTTTTTCTTTTATTTTAGAAAAAACGAAGAAGAGCTTGTTTAAAATGAAATGCCAAGAAAATTTCAGACAGGTAAAAAAAACCTTAATGGAATGTTTGATTTTCACTGCGGCTTGACCACCTCCATCATCTCGCTATGCAAATTTCCACTATAATCGGCTCGGTATTATGCAGAAGAGCGCCATACGCGATGCCACACCTACATATATATGAGTGTTTAGGCCGTTGAGTCGCGCAATCTCGAAAGTTCCGGCTCCATTTGGGAAATATTTCGAGGTCTCCGGAAAATTGGTGCGAAGAACATGTTTGACAAACTTATTCTTGAATCTCGAGTTGGGGCCCTAGAGTCCCCAAGGAAAAGTTCAGGACGATTTGACAAGAGAATCCATCGTTTGAAATGGAATCATGTTCGTGGAATAGAAAATTGTATAAGCGTGTTGGAAATAATGTTTTGCGTTATTAGTTGATTCGTTTTTATTTCTCATGGGCTCAACCTTCGTGCCGCCTAAGAGGAAAAAATACTCAAATAAAGTTAAAACGTTACTTTCGCAATAAATGCTTCGCGTGAAGAAAGACGTCTGCTGGTTTGGGAGTCTGAAACTGGAATCATCAATTGAAAATGTACATTCACCTGAACTTTTTTTTCAAAATACAACCCTTTATTATAAAAAACTAAACCCCATCCCTAGAAAACTGGTTTGAACAAACTCAGAGAGGCCCGACCAGCTTGGTAATAAAAATTCACATATAAAAAAAGTTTGTCGAACAAAACCCTCAACCGACACATTTCATGTTACATCCTTGTGCTGTGTGTGTGTGTGTGTGTGATTAAACAAGCAAGAAAACAATTTCATGTATCGGCTAAGGGTACATCATGATTGATTCGACATTTGTTAGAAATACCTTCAATTCTCCTTCGTTTTGGCAAGCATAGACTCGCTGGACTCATCCACCTCACCAAGTTTTTTTCTTTTCACCTCTTCAAATAACGCTTCACGTTCAGACCGATTCAACTCACCTTTTCTTTTGCCCTTGAAATGGTAGATTGGGTTCAAAGATCCCAATTTAGTGTTTTTCATAAATGGTAAGTGACCATGCTTTTCTTCGTAGCCCATCAAAAAGACCGTGGCAATGATGAATATCCAATATACATTGTAAGATATTACTGAGGCATAAGTGGCAGAATTTTGCCAACCAAGCAATGCATTGAAGATATTCCATCCACCATCAAGCAGCGGATGGCAACAGTTAACATGCCATACAGACTTGGTGATATCATATGTCCCTGGACCTGAACCATTTTCAGTAGCATCACCCCCAGTGGCCTTGTTGAAGACATATGTTTCAAAGTACCAAACTCCTCTGGAGAACAAGCCAGCAGAGATCAAGTACAAGATACACGTGGAAACAATCAAAAAGATCTGTAAAGAAAAGTTCGCACCCGAGTAAAACATGATCACACCTACGAGAATACCAGCAGCCAAACCACAAATAACGGGGAGAGGGAAAGAGCTAGCAGGAGAGTTTAAACCCACACCACCAACGAAAACCACTGCCTCCAAGCCTTCTCTCAAGGTGGTAATGAATGGTAAAATAAACATCGCGTATTTTTTGGTGAAGTGACCAAGACTAAACTTTTTCTTAGATCCCTTTGGGGTTTTCACTAGGGCCTGGGCCAACTTGACTCTCCATTTTTCTCTCATCTTGTTAATACGCAACATGGCAAGACCCATGAAAGTGATCATGACAGCAGCAATAATACAGAAAACGCCTTCCCAAATATCTTCCGACTGACCCCAGATATCATCTTTGAGAGTATAGAAAACGGCAATGAAGGCAGCTCCAAGAATCAAACATAAGACAAGCCCCAAAATAGCTCCAAGCCAAACTTGTTTCCGTAACTTTTTATAGACTATCGGATCCTCGGAGGCTCCCCCAAGACCCTGTTTCAAAAACGCCAAGAGAACAGAAACCACAACAACGGCTTCTAAAGACTCTCTGAGAACCACAAAGAATATTTGCACATTGAAAACGTCTGCCATTGTGTCGAAACCTTACTGGAAATTCCGCAGGGTATTAGTTTGCAAGTGATCAAGGGACAAGTGGGTTTTAAGAAGTAAAAGAATAGGAATTAATTCAAAAGCAGAAGGGGGAATTATGCTACTATTTATACCTAGTTGGAAAAAACTTTTTTTTTTCCATTCTTTATTTCTCTTTGATTGAACAATACAATGCTTGAGATGAAAAAGATAAATCCACGCACTGCATTGCCGCAAAAATGTGCAGTTTAGGAAGACAAACGCCGCAGCTACCAGGCTTGGCACTGCTCCCGTCTTTGACTCAAAAGATTTAATCTGCGGTAAAAAACATAAAGATTCCAGCTACACTGTTGAAGTAATAAATTCGCGTGTAAAGAAAATATTCTTTACGTTGTTTGAAAATGATTCCAAAAATCCGAAGGTTGATAGTTGTGAGTGACTTTGAGCAAGGATCCCGATGTGCGGAGGATAATGACACCTGATCAACGAATAAGCGTCGCTTTGTTGTTGCCAAGAAAGACAATGGTAGATAATTTTGACTGCTGGAGGTTTATCTTACCCGATCAAGTTGAACGAAAACAGTTGCCAAACACTACAATTTTACTGAAAATAATTATATGGCATGAATCCGGGGCTTCAATCTGTTGATATTGTATAGTCGTTTTGAAGATTCTTTTGTAGCGTAGTCATACTTCCCGAAAAAAAAAAAGGAAAAAGGAAAAGGGAAAAAAAAAACAAGCCTGCAGCAAAAAGTTTTGCCCTAGTAATTTTGTTAGCGAATCACATGGTAGGAAAGCTTCCATTGAAAAATGTTGGAATTATCTTGGCGATCAGTGCTGTATGCACATCAACCATTGTCTTTTTCACAATAAAGATCGCCCATGATTCTACTAAGTATGCCTTTTTCAGAAGAATAAGGGCCAATGAGAATGAAATTTTGAAAAAAAAGAAAAGCAATTTCGGCCATACTTTTGTCTTTGTGTTTTATAGTGGCAAAAAAATTTCAAAGGAAGACGGGTTCCATTTTTCACTTTGAGCCGCTTTTGCGAGCATGAAAAGTCGTTTCGAGAGCAACCTTAATTATTCAAATGCCTTTGAAGAAAGCTCTTCTCATTTTTCAAAACAAAATCTGAGAGTTAAATAAATAAATAATTGAATTAGAATTAATAAATGGCTGTATCATCTGAAGGGAATAAATAATAAGTCAAAGTCTTCAAAGGCTACCCAGAGAAGTGCAATTGGTGACTCTCTAATCCTTCTTTTTTCTTCAGATCCTATGTCATACCGGGGTCAAATTATGAGATCCTCAAAAAATTTAGCCTAGGTGAGACCACTATTATTATATTTGATCATTAACACATGTGAAAGACAAAAAAAAAAAAGAAACTCCTTTCAAGACCCAAAGAAAATTGGATAGTTCAGCGAGAAACATATGTATATATACAAGTCATCTAAGCCGTAATAGAAGCAAATATTGTTTTCACTCTTGAAGCAAAGAAAAAAAAAAAAGAAAATAGGAACAACAATTTGGATTCATAGTTCAAGAATATTCGTAATTGATGAAAATGAATAATGGTAGAACCGGCCGGTGCGCATAATGATAACTTGGCAAACAATCCCAGAGCCCCAAGTCTCTATTATTTGGTTTATAGTCCAGAAATATTCTAGTTTTTTTATTTATTATTATTATTGTTTTTCTCATTAATATGATTTAATTTCCAATAGAATAAAATGGGCCAAGCCGATTTACAAATGCACACGTGGGAAAATCTGATGTGGTTAGTCTTGGCGCTATTTGTTTTCGCGGTGGTTGCAATTTCTCGGCAAGAATTATTAGCGATCTCGTTATGCCAAGACTTTACACGTACAGGCTTGCCAAGCACAAATTTCCATTGCGCCATGTTTAGATCTCAAATTTCAAAGCATTTGTTGTTGCGAATTCAATCGGAAAACTTGTGCGTTGATCCCCCTTTGAGCTTTGAACTTTGAACTTTGTACTTTGTACCATAAAAGATTACATAAAAATATTTGAGTGTTATGGTAGACCAGGATCGGTATTTCGACTTGACTTTAAGCTTATAAAAAGGTTTTTTTCTTTTTTTTGTTTTTACAAAGTCCAAGAATAAGCCTGTAATTGTATTTTGCAACCACGTGTTGCCGTAACTATCATAAAGTCTTTCTGAAAATACTTTTAATTAAATAAAATCATGCGATACTCATGCACTATTTGCTTATCAGCAACGAGAGCTTACACACGTGGGTATGGATATGATTAAAGAAATAATTTCCATTTAGTATAAATTCAGATAATAATTCGGATTAAATGGTCGTAAAATATTTCAAATCAGTCTACAGAACACCTCTCTCCAGACGCTCAGACAACCTCAGCTAGTGGTATTATTCTTAGTGTCGCCGTGAATCAAACTGAATATTTGCAGCCAAACTTTGTGAGCTTTTGAGATAGAAATGACTCAATTCGCTCAAGCTATGGCTTCTTTCAGCCAATTGCTAGTCTTGCTTTTGCTTTCAGGCGGGGTCTATGGAGATAATTCTTTCGACAAGCCAAAGAAGCAGAACGTGATTTTTTTGGTTTCTGATGGAATGGGTCCTTCAGCACTTACCTTGGCACGTACCTTTAAGCAACACAGAGACAAGCTTGCCATCGATGACCTCTTGTACATGGAAGATTACTTGGTTGGAACTTTGAGAACTGCATCCAACAGCAGCTACATCACAGATTCGGCTGCTGGTGGATCCGCTTTCAGCTGTGGACTTAAAACCTATAACGGAGGAATTGCAGTTGATCCCAAGAAAAACCCTTGTGGAACTATTTTGGAGGCTTTGAAGTTGGATGGATATCTCACTGGCCTTGTGACTACCACCAGAATCACAGACGCCACGCCTGCTTCTTTGAGTGCTCATGTTTCTCACCGTAAACAAGAGGAAAGTATTGCCGAGCAACAGTTATGGGAGAATCCATTGGGTACCACTGTGGATTTGATCTTGGGCGGTGGAAGATGTTTTTTCCACCCTAACACCACTACTGGTGGCTGCCGTAAAGACCAAAGAAACTTGATCACCGAGGCTATTGCCAGAAACTATACTTATGTGAGTGACAGAGCTTCGTTTGATGCGTTGGACAAGGGAAACAACGTCAAGTTGCCACTCTTGGGTCTTTTGGCACCAAAGGATATCCCTTATGACATCGACAGAAATGCTAGTGTACATCCTTCTTTGGCCGAAATGTCTGTCACTGCATTGAACGCTTTAGCAAAGGCTACTAAGAATTCCGACCAAGGCTTTTTCGTTCTTCTTGAAGGTGCTAGAATCGATCATGCTGGCCATCACCAAGATCCAGCTGCTCACGTTAGAGAAGTGTTGGCTTATGACGATACATTCAAGGCGGTGGTGGACTTTATTAACAACTCTGACGTGCCAACAATTTTGATTTCTGTATCTGACCATGAAACCGGTGGTTTGGGGCTTGCAAGAGAAGAAGACACAGCTAACCCAAACTACTTGTGGTGGCCCGATGTGTTGGTGAATAGCACCCACTCTGGTGACTACTTGTCTAAGAAAATGATTGCTAAAAAAGACTCGTTTGCCAAGAGAGATTCTGTTTCCTCCAAATTTGATTCTGTGGCATACGCGAATTATATCGCCAAAGAAATCTTTGAGAAGGACTTGGGGATTAAAGACTATACCCGTGAGGAGGTCAGAAGGGCCCGTGAACTTGTTTCCTCGCCATACGAATTGTTGTTATTTCTCAATGATATGGTGTCCAAGCGTTCGCAAACGGGTTGGACAACTGGTGGACACTCTGCAGGGGACGTCAATATTTATGCTTACTCCAATAATGCTTATCTTGATGAGCACATCTACCATCATGAGGGTCTTCTTGGAAACCATGAAAATACCCACATTGGAACCTTCATTGAAGACATAACTGGAGTCAATATGTCTGACGTCACTGGCATTCTTAGAAGTAAGAAGACTGTTTGATAATTTTTGTTCTTTTAATATCATTACAATTATTCAAGCAGAAGTTTTGAAAGTATATCTTTTTATAAAAATTTATTATAAGTTTTCTGTAGTTTACTTTTATTAGTAAAGAGTGGGTAAGACACTCGGAGTTAATGCCCTATTATAAGATGAATATTTACACAAAGAAAAATGCTTAGTATACTCACGCAAAAAAAAAAAAAAAAAAAAAAAAAAAAAAAAAAAAAAAAAAAAAAAAAGAAACTTTTTTCTTGATTTCCATCGAAGAGTATTCATAGGTCTTCTGCATTTCCGAGTGCCTTGTTTTCGGAAAGTGGAGGCTCTATCCAGTGATGTAAAAAATTAGTCGTGTGCGACTTTTGACAGGACTAATGCCTAGCTATATTTTAATTTATTTCCCATAAACTGGATATTAATATTGACCCCTGGAAAATTTTGCATAGAGAATATATTAGGATATATTATGAATTATTCCTTAAAACACCAGTGTTTCTGTAAAACTCTTCAAATTTCGATCAAAAAAACACTGGGGCGCTCGATTGAGTTGATCAAAGCCCTAGCTTAAGCTTGGTGCAACTGAGGATCTGCAATGAGATTAGGACGAGGCTAGTGGAGCAAGTGGGTAATCGTATAAGTGAATTGGACGGGTTAGGAGGGGTGGCCGAACAATCATAGAATTTACTACCAGGTTAGGAGGTCTCAGTGAACAAATTAACAATCATACAAGGAATTACCAAACAATATGGGGCTGCTAAACAATTGCAGAAGTAATTTAAAAAGCAAAAAAGGAGGGTAACTAAACAATCTAAGGAGTGAGTTGACCAGGGCAAGTGGAGTGATAGAACAATCATAGAAGTAAAGTTACCGGGTTAGGAGAAGTAACTGGCCAATAGTAAAAGTGAGTTAGGTGAAGCAACTGACCAATTGAAGTAGTCAATTGATCACACAATGAGGGTCATGAGGAAAGGGGAGTCGCATTTCAGCGGGAATCACTTCAAACTTTAAGAATTCCATTGTCTACTAAGATGAATGGCTGGTGATTGACAATCAATCTTTCCAGCCAGCACAGCCTTATGCAAGAGTGTTGGGTAGCCCCACTCCCGATTTGGTGACTTGACAAGAATCATTGTGGACATGAGTATTGAGTTTAAAAGAGATGAGATTTCCCCTGATCACGTTAGTTCAACAAAAGCAACAACATGTCTCCAGAAATGGGCTCGAATCCCCAAATTTTGTGTTACCACCATTTGAAAACTCTCCAAAACTTATCCAAATGGGTTTGTACACTTGGAAACTTGAGCCGTTGAGAGAAGGATTTGTGAGACACATCATCCTCAACTGTACTGAATGCTCTTACCTGGTGATTACACAGATGTTGCTGATGACAGAGAGAATGATCAAGATGATGTAGGCGCTGCTAATGCAAGTGGGGACCAAGTTTCTGCGGATGCAAGCGAGATCGAGTGTCTTGTGATCCCAAGCGATACGGAAGAGGAGATCTGATTTCTTTTTTTTATATTAGTTACTTTAGGTAGTTTCAATTGATTTTTTTGTGTTTTGATAAAACAGGACTAGGACCTAAATTCACCACGGACACAGTACTTCGGGACTATGCCATACGTAGCTAAAGGCCAATCACTTGTCAGAAGTTTGGCTAATTTTCTTCATGAAGCCAGGGCGGCGGACTTGGTCGATGATAGTATTGCAATTTAAGACATTCTACAAATCTGAGACGGTGGGACTCTACAGGGGGAATTTAGATTGGTACTCTTCTCCTTTTTGAGCTTAAAGGAACAGGTTTTATGAAAAAAGGTTTCGAATAGCAAGAAAATCCAAGCATAATTAGAATACATACAAATAAATAAGAATATCGGCCTCAATTCCCAAAATATATTTTTTAGTCAAAAAAATAGCCGGATTCGTCGCGCAAATCAACACTGGCTCTATCCCATCTGCCAGAACAGGAATCTCCAGGAAGAAAACATATGCTACTCGTTTTCTGTTCCACTCTCATACTCCAGGTAGGGGTTTTTGAAAGTCTTGTGAACTTTAATTGCAGTTATTTGAGGAAACATATTATTTCTTTCGCCACATCAGTATCATGTGAATTGTGACAAGTATGAAATTAACCGCAGCTCGCGACAAAATGTATGCGCAATTTGCAGCAAATAAACTGGCGTGCATATAAGCCACATGCCGTCTTTGAGGTGCGCGCACACTATTGCTGCAAAAACAAGAACAAAAAAACCTTTGCAAGTCGAATTGAGTTCTCTCAAAGATTTTCCGAGGCCAAGAAAAGAAAAAAAAAAGTCACATCTTTTGGTACTTTGGATGATGTCTTTTTTCATCTATCTATTGTTTTCTCCGTTTAATTCTGTGAGTTTTTCCAAAAAGGGTAAAACATACTGCTCACAGACTCTTTTCGTGTATCTTTTCTCTGTTCTGAGTCTATGAAAGAAGTTTTGAATTTGACAATTTAGGCACAATTATTTGCTCTAAAGATGGGATAATCTTAATGCTTTTTTCTTAAACATAAACAAATGTAGCGTAGACGAGCAAATTTGAATTAAAAATTAAATAAAGTGCCAACGTTTAAAAGCGCCGTTGAGGAAAGCAAACACGTATACACTGTGGGAGGAAAAAAGCACGTGAATCAACTTGAAAAAGATTTAAAAGAATCAGATTTCCCACTGAAGACAAAAATTGTGTTTGGTTCGTGCTCAACTGCATTTTTAATTCTGTTGCCTCTTTCAAAGCTCAATAAGGCGTAACGTAATATTGAGTGTTAGGCATCGTTTTTTGTCACCGTATATCTGCAGCCAATCCCACTGTTAATTTCGCGGCATATAATTGCATTGAAAAAAAAAATTAAGATGAAGTATTCGATAATTGGCTATTCCTTATTGGTACAGTTTTTAGTGGCCTTCTTGTTTTATTGCAAAGTCCAAGGAGAAGATACCAAAAAGCATGAAAAGCCCATCAAGCAGAACATCATATTTATGGTATCTGATGGGTTGGGCCCCTCAGGACTTACATTGGCCCGCACTTTTAAGCAGAAACAAGATCAGCTTTCTTTTGATCACCTCTTGAACATCGATCACCACTTGGTTGGAACTTCAAGGACAGTTGCAGAAGATAAGTTGATCACAGATTCTGCTGCTGGAGCCACTGCTTTTAGTTGTGCTTTAAAGACCTATAATGGGGCAGTAGGAGTTGACTCAGAAGGAAAGCCGTGCGGAACAATTATGGAGGCTTTGAAATTGAAAGGATACTTCACAGGTCTTGTAGTTACTTCTCTGATTACAGACGCAACACCAGCCGCTTTCTCAGCTCATGCCAGACATCGTTCTCAAGATTCATATATTGCAACACAACAATTATGGGAGAATCCTTTGAAATTGACCACGGATTTGATCTTAGGCGGTGGAAGATGCTATTTTCTTCCCAACACTACTTCGGGTGGGTGCCGATGGGATCAAAGAAATCTCATTGAAGAAGCAAAGTCTAAAAATTACACGTATGTGGGGGACAGGGCTTCTTTTGATGAATTGAATAATGCAGAAAACGTAACCTTGCCTCTCTTGGGTCTTTTGGCTTCTAAAGAGCTACCCTTTGAAATTGATCGAAAACCTGATCTTTTTCCTTCATTGGCAGAACAGGTCAAAACGGCTCTTATCACTTTGGAAAAAGCCAGCGCAGATTCCGATGCTGGGTTTTTTCTTCTCATTGAAGGATCAAGAATTGATCATGCAGGTCATCATAACGATCCAGCTGCTCATGTAAGAGAAGTTTTGGCTTATGATGAGGCGGTTAAAGAGGTAATTGATTTTATTGATTCCTCCGAAATTCCCTCTGTGATGATTTCCACTTCCGATCATGAAACTGGTGGGTTAAGTGTTGCAAGACAAGGTGACAAAGAGTGTCCTGAGTATTTGTGGTGGCCCCAAGTATTGATCAATAGTACGCATTCTGGAGAATACTTGACCAGGAAAATTATCAAAAACATCGTTTATTCTAAATTCAATCTCAAGGCCTTTTCAAAATTTATACAGGGGGACATTTTTGAGAAAGGTTTAGGCGTTCTTGACCATACGAAAGAAGAATTCAGAGCAGTTTTGAAATTTGCTCAGAAACCAAAAGTCCTTTTGAAATTCCTCAATGAAATGGTATCTAAACGATCCCAAACAGGATGGACGACATATGGCCACTCTGCTGTTGATGTCAATATATATGCATATTCCAACAACGATTACTTTAACAATTTGATTTACCAACGAAGCGGTCTTCTTGGAAATCACGAGAATACTGCAATTGGTGCATTTTTGGAAAACATTACGGGAACTAATTTGACGGAAGTTACTGAAATTCTTAAGAAAGCATGAAAAGATTGTTTTTTTCTTCTTTCCATTTTTCATAGTTTTCAGAGAACTCTTTCAATCGAGAATTGAACTCATTGTTGGCAATGAATCAATACAATAATACTCCTAAGTTGTTGAAATTACTTCATGTAGTACGATCAAACAAAGAGAGAAATTTCTTAATTTTTAAAAAGATCATAATCATCAATATTGAGCCTATCAACATACACCTAAGATAATATACTCCAAAGTCTATCAAAAAAGTTTTTGGGTTCATCCTCCTCCCAGATAGTATCATTGATTTTTCTGACACCAGTATCAATGTCAATGTCTTCTAAAGGTGTGAGAAGTGAGCTCAACTTAAAGGCATCTTTACCGCTGTAGTAAAAGTGCGCAACAATCCAAATAACAATCCATAAAATCACCGAAATGTAGGCTGTAAAAAAGGAAGAGGCTGTGATGCCATAAAAGCAACTAAAGCCCTGGACGAACACTAACATAAAGCACAAAACAAATGCATAGTATGCAGACCAAGGCATCCAGGCGGCCTTAAATGGCAAAGTATCTCTGCTGATATTTCTGGACTCCAATACATTCATGAATCTGATGTGTGAAAATGAAATATTGACCCAAGTGATCAAACTAGCAACGGCAGTGATGTTCAATAACCAGTTAAAGACGGTGTTACCATTATGTGAGAGTACCATATAGCCCAAAGAACCGAAGGCCGCTGTGAAGAGAACAGCGATATAAGGTATTCCTTGTTTGGTGACTTTAAGAAAAAAGCTGGGAGCAACCCCACTCTGAGCCAAGCCGTACAAAATTCTGGAGGCACAGTAGACATTAGAGTTTGCTGCTGAAATAATAGCAAGCAAAATCACCGCATTGAATATATCAGCTAAAACTGGCGTACCAGAATTCTGAATAGCAATGATGAATGGAGATGAAGAAGCAAAAGACGAATCACTAGATAACTTCGGGTCATTGTAAGGTACTAATAAGCCGAGAAAAAACATGGATAAAATGTAGAAGATCATGATTCTCCAGATAACTTTCCTAATGGCGGAAGGCACAGTTTTTCTAGGATTGACTGATTCGCCACAAGAAATACCCACCAATTCTACACCTTGAAATGTGAAAAGAGCGGAAATCAAAGAGTTCAACCAGTTTAAGAATCTGCTTGTATGAATATTTTGCACATATTCGGCAAACATTCCCCCGTCACCCCAAGGACCAGGGTTACGCCAGTATCTAAACCCAACCGGGCCAGTTTTGCCTGCACCACAAACCATGCAAAGTGCATACAACAACCATCCAGCAACAGCAATAACTTTTATGGAAGAAACCCAGAATTCTATTTCACCATAAAACTTCACAGGTATCATGTTTGCACAAGTAATGACAACCCAGAAAATGGAAATCCATGCAGCCAATGGAACAGCATCAGTCCAATACTGAATAATTTGGCCGACAACAGAGATTTCCAAGGAGAATGTTATGGCCCAAGAAAACCAATACATCCAACCATTGGCACAACCCAAGGCCGGAGATCCAAACCGAGTAGCAAATTGGATAAAAGATCCAGCACAGGGGAGGTAGGTGGCCATCTCACCTAGAGATTGAGTTATGGAGTAGGCTAACGTTGTGATGAATAGATATGCTATGAGCCCAATGACTGGTCCCGCAGAAATAGGAACTTTGGTGGAAATAAAAAGACCCGTTGCAATTGTGCCACCAAGTGCAATCATGGAGACGTGTCTTGCCTTCAAACCTCTTTGAACTTCATTGACACCCGATTCGAACTCGGATTCGATATCTTCACGGCGAAGGTACTCTCCTTCCTTTGAGGACCCAGAGCCTTTTTCCAAGTCAGACATTTATGCGGATTTTTATAGACTTAATATGATGAAAGTTCAAAAATTTCTGTTCGGTATCAGTATTTCGGTAGTAAGTATCACCAACGACGATTTAAAATTGCTAAAAGTAGAAGAGTTCGTGCAAATTCCAAACGTAGGTGAAAATGATTCAAAAGTCCGTATACACAAAAAAAAGGAATACTGAAGAAGATAGAGATAAAAATTGGGCGAAGTGAAGGTAGTTTTATAATGCTTGGAATTAGCAGGAGTCATAATGCATATTTGAGGTTATGCAAGCTGCAAACTTATGAGAAATGTATTTCTATTTTTTTTCTTGATCTCATCTTTTTCAATGGCCGTCAGCGTAAAGTAATTACGCCACAGTTGAAATAAAAGATTTGTCGCCGTATTCCATTTCTTTTTCCCATGCATTGCGCTAATCCTTAATCTCGCCCGATCTTGGTACTCGCGGAGCGCTTTGACATAAAGCATGATAGAAGGTCAGATTTCTTTAGAAAATGAAACAAAGGTATATTTTCTAATTGTCTAGGTATGATTATTTTAATATTTTATTAAATAAAATAAAATGAAATCTTATTGAATAAGGTAAAGAAAGTTTGTTCACTTTTCCTCATCGTCTTTTTTCTTTTCTTTTTTTTTTTTTGCCGTTTGCGTCTTGGCGTTTTATTTTTCTCTTGGCCCTACTCGGTTCAAGGCTTTTTGCAACCCAAACATAATAAAATATTTTACAGCATTAGTTCAAAAACTTTGTTCCCTTCTGTATTACTCGGTCTTTGATTTTCGTTCATTTCCCGAATACTAAAAATTTGTCGTTGGTCATTCATCAGAAACTAATTAATGTAAAAGTAGGATGACACAACCATGAATCTTTCTTGGCAAACATGAGTCCACGATATTGAGGCGCGGAAAACTTTCTCAGCACTTCTTTTACGTTACTGATTTATTAACACCAAAAAAATCACACCAAGAATACAGCCCCAGGTTATTACTTAATTCTTGGTGGTCATGTTATGCACGGTCATTAAAAGTATACCTACGTTACAAATTTGTAAAAGATGAACTTTATGTGTAGAAATCACAACAGTGCTTCTCTTAATGTTCTTTTAAAACAGCTTTCCGATATAAAAATGCTTGTATTGATTTAGTGAATATTTCCTTTTGCGAGTTTCCTGACTCAGAGCCTCAATGGTGGTTGTGGCCTGGCTCACCGACGTACTTGGCGGCAAACACAGAGCCACATTGCCAGCATCTACCTGGGTTGCCCTCCTCGACCTTCATCCAGTAAGGCTTGTGTTCCTGGCTGCCTTCACCTCTGCAACCAACGTAACGGTAGCCAATGTAAGTAGGAACGACAAATGGGTCCTTCATCGTACCCTTACCCTCGAAAATTGGGTTCTCCATGTCGAACACATCAACACCTTCCATCTTACCCAAAAGCTCGAATCTTTCCAAACCAGTGGCCTGATCGATGTCGGTGGGGATGGTACCGGCCTTGGCACCAGGACCGATCAAAGACGAGTCTGGACCGGTGACCTCGGACAACTTTGTGGCGGTCTTGGAGTCCAACTTGGCGCCGGCAAGCACTATTCTGGAAGAACTCAAGGTTCTGCTTTGTCTGGCAACACGTGCAATTGTACGAGAAAGCCTGTAGGTTAGTATACATTTCTTCATTATCTTTTATTTCCTCCGTACGAAATAGAAACGCCATTGATTATTGTAAGGTTTATTGTGGGGGGACATGTTGCGTACTGAAGATTGAGATTGCTAGTGTATGTTTGACACAGGCCATTTCTTCTATCACTGAAGAGGGTTCTGGTAGTGATTCAAAGGCAGTCTTTCTCATTCCGATTCAACAAGAAATGGTCGTATTCTTAATCTTGTTTATGAACGAGCTTCAAGGGCTTATGGTATCTGCGAAAAGTGGTCTCGGTCATATATCTTGACAGACATTTACTTTTTGGAGAAAACTTCACGAGATTTTCGGGCGATTAGATTCTGATTAACACGTGAAAGGAATATATCTCGGGTGATTCTTTGTATTTTGTGTGATTTTTATAGGTTTCAAGATTCGGCGGGAAAATAAGGACGTCATGCAATTTGATAGCATGAAGTAAACGAGGTTTCTCAATCACATTATCCTCAATAACGATATCGGCATATTATTCGGGCGGAAAACAACATCTAGGGAGTGTTGACATACATTTTATCTATTGATTTAGTGGAGTTACACTGACGTGAAATGCTATCTCTAATCCGTGTATGGAGATGAAGGTGAGAAAAATCAGGCGACTCGCGCGAAACTCCACCAGCTCATTGGCTGGCGCTTGTTTGGTGTTTTAAAGGTCACGTGATAGACTTTATTCAAGATGTTTTTTGTAATAGAAATGGGATTATGGCCTAGGATAATCCAATCAAAATAGTTTTAATTCATTCAGGTGTAAAAAATTTTTTTTGAAAAACTAATGACTTATTCCTGGTGTACAAGTATGTTTGGCTTGGTGTGACACATTTCCTGGATTCCAATGGTTTGAGACTGGCTGAGTATAGCCTGCTGTGCGAATTCTTGGTCGTTCTTTCAGTAGCTAATTTTAAAAGCAGTAATAAAATTTGAATGTTTTCCACTCCAATTACCAATCTTCTTTACGTATTTATTTGTTTTCTTACGGAGTGTTTTATAGCAGAATCTTTATCTTGGTGAAATGATTCGAAATCTTTATCGAGGTCGGAACTCCAACGGAATGTTGATATTCTTCTGACCCCCAGCCATTGATTTTTATTACAAAAACTTTTCCTGAATTAAATACTTGGACTTTGTGAGAAAACTACAGGGATTTGAAACCCAATTCATTGTGGGATCTTCACTACTATTTTTATTACACACGATCTAGAGGGATCTTTCTCCATCAATCAATCTTTATTAATGTGTTTTGGTGAAACACTATTTCAATAGGAGCAAATCATAAAGAAGCTTCAAGTAAGCGAATTATAGCGAAATGAAGAATCTTCAACTCAAGTGTCAAAACTGGAGCCTTCTTTTGTGGTTTATGTCTTGCACAGCATATGGAGCATTATGTAGAATGACGTATTTCGCTACGTGGGATATCACGTGACTAGATTTGTGACGAAATAAGATGTTACGAAATGTCATGATTGGATATTGTGACTTCTTCTATAAAGGGGATGTCAGTTGAAGACAGACAGATTATTCCATTATCTGATATACTGTTTGTATCTAGTTTCATTAGTAGAACGGTCATGTGATGACCAGTTTATAAGAATCTAGCTTACACTGGACAGATAGCTACGTACACAACGCCTTAGAGAAAAATTGGCTGGAAACTCCTAAGTGATACAAGCACATTCAAGTTTCATTCTAGTATGATATAATCATATTTCCAATCATTTATTCCAGTAAGATATGACGTTGATTTGTTGTACTGATCCTGGTACCGAATTCATCTTACGGGTGTGCACATAATCTTCTCCGGGAAAGAAGCTTGCTGCAAACTTAAAATACCCAACTATCACATCTCCCAAGAAATTATAGAAGTCCTCTTAGAATTAAATGCGATTCCAGGAGTATCTATATAGAAGTAACACAAATTTCCACTCCAAGTAATCTTATCTTATCCTAATTGCAGTGCACTACCGAAATCCAGATTGCTGTTGCTGGTTTCTGGAGGGCGGGGCGCGTGCGGTAGGGCTTCAGCCCTAATCCTTATTTGGCCCACACACTAAGCTGAGCACACAGAATGCAGGCGCGCCGAGGAGAGGCTCGCGCACCCTGCTCTCACAAGATAAATTTTTTCAGACTTCCTTCCAGTTTGATTCTTCTCCATAACGAAAAGGTATGTTTCTACAGTGCCCCCCTAAAGCCCACACAACGACAATTCTCGACCAAGAATGCCTTAAACGTTAATGAGACTAGATAAAGAACATGGATATTTGATAAAAAAATTTGGAAACTACCATTGAAAATATAATCGGCCCACCTATACATCCTGAGGTCAGTTGTTTCAGATTTATTTCCACCTGAAACAACTCTAATATATGGCTGCATGTGTGGAAATATCATAGAAGCTGGAACGCAAAGCACTGGTATAAGTCAATCATTTTCAGCCCCAGATCACTGTTTCATTTTCAATTTTATCCAAGTGGGCTTTAGAGAAAATTCTGAATGATTTCAATTTTACTAACTATGTCTCAGCAACATGCCAAAGAAGAGAGCTTCCAACGGTAGAAACAAGAAGGGTAGAGGTCACGTCAAGCCAGTCAGATGTTTGAACTGTGCTAGATGTGTGCCAAAGGACAAGGCCATCAAGAGAGTCACCATCAGAAACATGGTTGAGGCTGCTGCCGTTAGAGACTTGTCTGAGGCCTCTGTGTACCAAGAGTACGCTTTGCCTAAGTTGTACAACAAGTTGCACTACTGTGTCTCCTGTGCCATTCACGCCAGAATCGTGAGAGTCAGATCCAGAGTCGACAGAAGAGTTAGAACTCCTCCTCAAAGAAAGAGATTCACTCAAGACAAGAAGGTCTCTCCTCAAGATGCTGCTAAGAAGGCCAACTAAATGTCCTGAAGTACATTTGCAAATAGTTCCTTTGACTGTAATATAAAATAAAGTATACTTTAACTTTGTAAGCTCGGCGATATCGTGAACAGAGACCGCTCTTTTTTTCCGAAGAAGACCACGTTGTTTGAGAAATGTCGGCCTTTTTCAAGTATTTCGTTAGTCTTGGAAAAACGTACTTATTGACGATAATTGAGCTGATGGCAATGACAAACGTTAACTGCGAGATTAGAAAACCCGGTTCGCGTACTAAAATCACTTCTTCAGATTCTACAGGTTTTATCTGGGGGCCACTTTAGTGAATTTGGCGAGGCGATATTATATGATAAATCACCAATTACCATTTCTGTGACTTCCATCTCTTTGGAATACTTCAACTTGGCTGAGATCTGATGAGAAGCTCATTCAGACGCACATATTTCAGATGAGAATATAGTTAATCTATGTCCCCATTCTATGGCTGGCAGCTTGAGAAATTAGCTCAAATCCAAGAGACTAAGTTTAGAAAGAGAAATTAGAGCTAAAAAAAAAAAGAGAGAAAAACGTCCTTTTTCAGTCCTGAAGCCTTCACGTGTGGAATCATCTTCTGCCACCGCCATGGTCCACAATTCATGGTTAGATGCACGGGTGTGGGACCAGTAATTTTTTTGGCCCCAAACTGCGAAAAGCCGTGCGGGCCACAGCACCAATCAGATTTTATAGACAGCTTCCGGCCCATTGGATGTGGCAGATATCACCATATCTACACAATAAAAAAAACTTTTATTTTCCATAACACTTTATTTTTGATAATCTTACTGAATCTTCTATATAAAGCCTTTAGAAATGATAGTATCACTATATTACAACGATTATAGAGAACAAAAAAAATGAACACTGAGCGTCGCGTTGCCAGGCCCTGGGCCAAAGTCAACGTCTCTTTCTCATTCTCAGTCGGTGCACCAGGGCACATCCATACCTTTGACGAAGCGGCAATATTTTCTCGCTCGCTCTCCAGCCTTAATTCCCGACCCACGATACCCCCCATTTTTTATTTACTTAAATAAAGAGAGATTTTAACAAAAACCAGCACACTATCTTGCTTTGTTGTTGTGACTTTAAAATTATTTTCTTATTTTTTTTAATTTATATTCAACACCAACCCCAATTCTCCAAAATTTATATTGTATTTCTTCCTTGGTTCTGTGGGGAAGCATATCTATAACAAGATCAGAAAGAGAAATCCCGTTGCTACTCAAATCCGCAGAGCGTCGAGACCAAAAATCAATCACCCACCCCTTAAAATATCTACCCGCCCTTCCGTCAGAAAAACAAAAACACGGAAATTTTACTTTATCCGTTGAGAAAAAAAGAAGCAAAATTTCACAATCCCTGTGTTCACCCTGAAGTTTCTCGCATTTGAATGAGCCGCTACTTCTAAAGGGAGAAGGAAAAAAAAAATACACAAAAGAAAAGAACAGACCGAAAGGCAGAAGGCCGAAAGAGAGAGAACGAAAACAAATCAAAATAAATCAAAATAAAAAGCATGACAATGGATCACAAATGGAAATTCTCCCAGTGTTTCGGCGATAAGGGCGACATTGAGAATATCACGGAGGCCGACATTATCTCGACGGTCGAATTCGATAGCACAGGCCAGTTTTTGGCCACCGGTGATAAGGGTGGGCGCGTAGTGCTTTTTGAACGCAACGGCAACAAGAAAAACAGTTGTGAGTACAAGTTCTTCACGGAATTCCAGAGTCACGATGCGGAATTCGATTACTTGAAGTCTTTGGAGGTGGAGGAGAAAATCAACAAGATCAAATGGTTGAAAAGCTCCAACAACGCATTGTATCTCTTGTCTACCAACGACAAAACAATCAAGTTATGGAAGGTGATGGAACGCCTGGTGAAGTTGGTGAGTGAAAATAACTTGAATGGACAACAGCATTTGCCGACACAGAAGTTTTCTGTCGGAGACTTGAAGTTCCCCAAAATGGCCGTGCATGATAAATTGATTCTGGCTCAGCCGAAGAAAATTTACTCGAATGCTCATGCCTACCACATTAACTCGATCTCGATCAATCTGGACCAGGAAACTTACCTTCTGTCCGACGATTTGCGCATCAACTTGTGGAATCTTGAGATCCCGGACCAGCTGTTTAATATTGTCGACATCAAGCCGGCAAATATGGAGGAATTGACTGAGGTCATCACCAGCGCCGAATTCCACCCTCTGCACTGCAACTTATTCATGTACTCTCTGTCGAAAGGCACGATAAAACTTTCGGACATGCGTCTGAACTCGTTGTGTGATCTGCACGCCAAGGTTTTTGAGGAGTATTTGGACCCGGCCTCGCATAATTTCTTCACCGAAATCACCCTGTCGATTTCTGACGTGAAATTCTCGCATGATGGTCGTTACGTGGTGTCGCGTGACTACATGACAGTCAAGATCTGGGACTTGGCCATGGAGCGCAAGCCGCTTAAAACCATCAATGTACATGAGAACTTGCGTGATCGTTTATGTGACACTTACGAGAACGATGCCATTTTCGATAAATTCGAGGTTCAGTTCAGTGGTGATAACCGGTCGGTGATGACAGGTTCCTACAATAACAACTTCATGATTTACCCAGATGCCGTCGCGGGTGGTAGCTTGTCGTCTTCACAGCAGCAACAACAGCCCCAGAAAATTGACTTTGGCGCACGCAAAAGAGCCTCGAACGACGACTCTGATCATGATGAAGATGACGACGAAGATTCCGACCATGACGCCGATGGCGGATCACCTCCAGCTTCGGGCCAGTACCCACACTCACCAAACGCACATTATACGGATGAGGATGGCCAAGAAGAAATCATATTGCAGGCGGACAAGTCGGCGTTTAAGCTGAAAAAGACAGGCCATGGGGATCAGCCCGCGCGCCGGCGCTTGATGAGCGGTGTAGGCACGGGGGACACCAACGACTACATCGACTTCAAGAAGAGCATTCTCCACTTGTCGTGGCACCCACAGGAAAACAGTGTGGCCATTGCCGCAACAAACAACCTCTACATCTTCTCGGCCTTGTAAGTAACGAAGCGGTCTTGACCTCCGTCTGCTGCGCCGGATTCGCCAGCAGCGTGCACTAACGATTGATGAAGTAAGTAATATCTTTCCATAACTATAACATCTAGATAACCACATATTCCTTGAGGCCACACCTCTCTTCTACACCCACTACTACTAAAATTACGAAAAGAATTTATTGGGAACCTATGCTATAGCTATACGTCGAACGCTTACTCAATGTGTCTGTTGATGTCGGAGTTCCAGAACAAGGTCTTGTCACCGTCACCCCAGAAGAACTTCTTCTGTCTGATGTTCTGGTACTCGTATTGCACGGGCCACTCCTCGTCAGGCACGTGTCTCAAGTGCTCTCTGTGTTTGGCGTGGTCAAGCTCAATTTTACCGATAGGAATGGCGGTCAAAAGCACAACGGGCAAAGCAACGTAGAAAGTGATCTTTTTCCACAACTCAGTGATACCCTCGGAGTGGTGAGCCTTCTCCTCTTGGGCTTTTTTGAATGCATCACCGGCCTCCTTGTTGTAGAGGTGCTTGAAAGGGTCCTCCTTGATGTGCTTGGACACGTGGCCGTGACCGTGAGAGTTGTATCTCTGGAACGAACGCTGGGCGATTTTTCTAAACATATTTAGTTGTGTTTATGTTATTTGAGGTATTGGTCTATACGCCTTAACGATAATGTTAATTTGACGCCTGGAGGGTGCTCGTTTTCGTGCTGAGCTTGCGCGCGCGGTATGATTGGCTGAGTGTGTATCACGTGATGTTACAATGATTTTAGCATTCTCACACAGAAAAAAAGTGGCCTGTTTCCGTTGCGCAGGCCAGGCCACGCACAAGGCACTACATGAGTTTTAGAAGATAAGCTGGATTGAACAGTACAACCTCTTTGAAAGAACAATTTCTATCTGTTTTGTCAGAAATTTTTGTTTTTGATTTTTTATTTTCGAATTTGTGCGGAGATTTTTACTAACACTTGTGAAAGAAAAAAAGAACAACGCGATACATGATATCTTGATGGCTTACCAGTTAACTATAGGATAATCCTAATACTTTTACATGGTGTCAATGGAATTTTTCCTCGTGTTAAGATCGACAACAGTAAACCATTCAATATTGTTTCCCCTAAAAAAAAAAAAAAAAAAAAAAAAAAAAAAAAAAAAAAAAAAAAAAAAAAAAAAACGCCTGAAAATTGATCTGAATGATCATTGGGTTAATTGTTCTTCGTAATTCAAGTGTTGTCATTGGGTGCGTCTCTTTTACTCTTCTTGCAGTTTCTGAAAACATAAAAATTTAAAAATTCTTATCGAACTAATCGTAGAACAAAGATTCAAATTCTTTGCCGAAGTTTTTCTCCATTTTTCGAGAAATTGAAAGGGAAAGCTTAACTTTGATCATGAAAAGTTACAAGGGACCTTTTCCGCCAGCCCGTTCATATTTCTTTGAGTCAATTATCTCTACTTCTGTCTCTTATCTTGAAAGTTAAAACAATCTCAAGGTCTTTATTATTAATGTATGTGCAAAATTGGTATTGAGTCCTCGTAACAGACTATGTATCTTGAGCAGTATTGGTTGGAGTTCACTATGCACTGTGAATTCCAGCGAATTTTGCCCAGTCACTGTCATTGATATTCATTCTTTCCTTTCAAGTGCGTCTGTAAGTCTTGATTAAAAACAAAATCTTGCAACATGCTTACTCCCCTGGTCTTTTCCCTAGCACAGGTAAAATTTTCTTCAAGGAATCCTTTAATGGAACATACTCTTTACCCTGCTTGAATGCCTTGTACATATTCGTAAACTCGGCCATCTCCTTTTTAAAGTCCCTGTGGTCTTTTACTGCCATAAAATTTGTAATGTCGGGACGAAGATGTTTCCATGGAGGGCTATCATCATTGTCTTTGAAAAAAAGGTGCTCGGTAGATTCTCCTTGCAACAACAACTCCATTTCTTTTTGGTGGAATTCTGTGTTCTCTTTTGTCACTAGGTACTCAAACAACAACTCGCTATCCAGAGACATTAGCTCAACGTAGTCCTTCTCGTCCAAGGTAAAGATGGCAAGTTCATCGGCAAACTTCAGCGCCGTGAGTTCGTCATCTTCCAATAAAATTTGCGGGTGCAGGACTTCCTTTTCACGAAGAATCTTCACAATCTCCCTTGCTTTTCCCCAGAGACGAAACCTTGGCAAGTATATATGCGATTTGAACGTCGCCGAACGGATACCTTTACTGCCATACTCATTCTGCAACATCTCCGTAAAGTTGTTTGGGATGTATGCCGGCACACCTTCCATCATTGTAAGTCTAAGGGGCGAAATTTCGGACAACGACTGAAAATGCTTGTTTCTGCAATTGTACAATTGTGCCGCATCGTTTTTCTTGAAAATTGCCGTTGGACTTAGTGGCTGGGCCGTACTTGTTGGAATCAGGTGATCTGACGTACGCTCTCGGTTATATCTCTCCGGTGCCTGAAGTGAAGATACCGCAAGCCCGGTGATATCCACATATAGCCCCGAATCCATATCAATGAACCGTGCATCAATATTATTTCTTCCATTTCCAGGCCCACGGTGACTGATCCATGTCCCACAATCCAAGAAATACCTGCCAAGACGAATATTTTTCGAAGAATCACTTCCGAAATCCACAATGATCGTTTGATTAAACTTTTGAGAGAGTTTGTGGAGGTCAGCAACAGGTACTTGGACATCATAATCTGCGTCCCAAGTAAACGAGAGCCCATTCCAGTACCAGCCCAAAAGAGACCCATGTGCAATCCACGTGGTGATATCATTAGCATTAGTGAAACGCAACCACGCCAGAATAAGGCTATGCAAGTGCGTTAAGTGCACGTCCGAAGTGCTTTTAAGACCTTTGAAAAATTTCCAGTCATAGTGTCCACCACTAGCCCAGCCCTTCTGACTCAGGGGTAAACGTGCCTCGTAGAAATATTTAGGTGGTGAAGGGGTGTCGAGAGAAAGCCGGAGACTATCGAGATATTGCTGGTCCTGATAGCTCAAGTTACCCTCTTTTCCGCCTAATTCGGCCACGATTTCCTCCAGTTTATCAAGAAACGCCTCGTGGGGTATATCTTTTAGGTATTGGAGTTTTGTGTGTGTTTTCAGCCCAACATTTGCCATCAACTTTGCCAACTGTTTACGGAGATCGATGGAACGACTTCTTCTTGCAGCTGCAGTTGCGATATGCGTATCTGTTAAACGTACTCTGCTAAGTGGGTCCTGACTCACCGGAACATGGAGTGAAGAATAATCTTTGGGCCCTGTAGGGAGAAGAAAATGGACCGCTGCTGCTGGAGGCATAAAATCGTTAAGAAATGAGCATGCAGCCATAATCCGAATCCGTTGAGAGGCCCGGTTAGGGCAGTCAAAAACATGAAACCCGGTTTTTATGGGCAGCGAATACACATTCGCAAGAAGACCGCTGGGTACAGGCGACTCGTCAGGATTCTGCAAGTAGTATGAAATATCGTCATCGGTAAGGCAGTACTCGTGCGGATCCAAAGCCATATCTTTCTGATTTGATGACTTTTCGTTTCTGAGTGGAGCCAAACTATCGCAATCTTCCTGTATTTGTACCACCAGAAGCATTTTGCGGTGCAAAGGTGAAAGATCTGTCCAGTCTGCCCAGTGGAAAGACGAGATTTGGAGGTTTTCAAGTGGCACTCCATTTTTAAACTGGGCATTGAGATCATCGAGTGTGATTCCAAAAGTTAGCCGAGGATCAAATGGTGTCAAATGTGGGTTTTCATCTTTGCCAAATAAGAACGATGGGAGGTCGATCACGTGCCTACTTTTAGAAGGTCCATCGATGGAATATTTGGCCATGCTTACAGGAGTTGAATCGTCCTGGGATTCCGCTAATTTTTTGCGGAAAATGGTGTTCGCGTGTGCATCTAATGACTTCGAACTATGACTTGTGAAAAGAGCACCTAACGCCTGAAAATTTAGAGGCAACGTGCCCCACTTCACCGCGTTAAACTGTTTCGCTTGGGAATAGTCCAGTAGCAGGAAGAAAAATATCAAATACACGAGAACCGTGACTATGAACAGGGACACGATTCGGGACCGACGTGCCTTGCCCATTTTTAGGACGAGTTTTTTCGTAAACCCGAGCAGAGTTTCACGGGCGGCTAACAAAACAGCAAACGAGTTATGATGAGTGCCTGTATTTGTGTAAACAAGGAGAGGCAAAGGACTTCACGCCAATACTGAATGTTATTCGTTGTTTTTTTTATCGAGAATGCTCAGATCTCGTAAAGCAAATGATGTAAAAGATCTTGGTTGCAGGAAAACGACAAAACAAGCACAAACAGGATGGATTAGTTTTCGACTGCTTATTTTCGTTTTTCTCTTGTTTCTCTTTGGAATGGCAAGGTTCCAACAAATATAGTAAATCTGCCGAAACTAGCCGCACAGGAACTTGCTCATATATATGTGGCGTTTTTTCCGGGCTGACGCAAGACAAAATCTGTTAAGTCCAGCTGCCCGCGGAGCACCGGCAATTGAAGGACTCGGAAGCAGGCTACCGTGCAAATCTTTGCGGCTGTGTGCAGGTGGCGATCAACAACTACCAATGTGTGTTGTCTGAAAATGCAGGAACTGCCGCATTTATCGTCTAGCTTATCTTGCTCGCATACGAGCTTCAAAGACACGAGAATAGAAGCTATAGGTGGAAAGACAAGGACGAGCCTGGTTCAAGAACCTTTGTATGCAGCTCATGACGTTCAAATTTGGTGAACTTTTATATTTATGAAGTTTTCCCCTCTTTTCAAACTTTCGGCTTTAGCGAAATCTTATGCCTCTTTTCACCGACAAGCCGAACGCCTCAAATCATTGACACCCGCCTTGACTTTGACTGTGTGCAGGCTGACATCTCTAAAAAGTATACGTCGCTCGGTGATTTGTTGACGTCTGAAACTGGACTAAATTTGACATCCACCACAAAATTCAAAAACTGTTTAGGTTGCTAGGAAAATAGTAGAGTTTAAAGATCACAAAAACGGTGGATTAATTCTACAATATTCGGACCGAATAAAGCAGAAGTTAACAACTTTTCTTTCTTCGGATCTGCAGCCTGCACAAGGTTGAGGGAATATCCGTCACTGGTGCCGTGTGTTTTCGTGGCCCCTAAACGGACGTAAGGCTCTTGATAAGCCTATTGAAACCGGCGAACACCTATTGCGCTTTTGGGGCGGAATATTTTTTTTCATGTAAAGTTTTAGCAATTACGCATAAAACAAAATGATTTGAGAGATTAAGAGTTTTGCACATGAAATTGAAAAGAATATCTCCGGTAGAAAATACTCACTCCAATGTCATAAAGCGTGCTAATATTACAGTGGTCGACACACCACAAGGTTAACTATAGTCACAGTCGCCAGCAACAATTATATTTTCCAAAAAAAAATAAAAAATTACTTTTGACTAGTAACTTGTCAGACTGCCGCTTGCACCCACCCTTGACTGAGTCTTCCGAAGAAGCATTCAAAAAAGGGTCAAGATCATCGCTCCTTTTGGCGACACACAATCACAAGGAAAGGTGTCATAGTAAAAGGCAAACAAATTGTAGATGACCAGACCGCAAAGGATCATGGACAAGCTAAATTAATTCTCACTTTGAGGGCGCAAGGGTATCTTACTCATCAACCAAGTTGGATTCAGTGGCTCTTTAGAAGAGTCATTGTGGAACGTGACCTATAGAAATGATCCTATGAAGTACGTCGACAGAGAAAAAAAAATAAAACCAGGAAAGCGGGATGCGCCCGCGTCCTTATATAGTATTCTGATTTTGCCGGGTAACCTCATCTCATCAAGTTCCGTATGCACACCAGCGACTGCAAACCCTACGCACCAAAGCGCTTACCCGGCGTGATACTAATTTTACAACAATTCAATTATTAGGGCTTAAAGTTCAAGTTTAAAAAAAAAATAGTTATTTCATACATTATATAGATCATGCGATTATTATCGCCGACTGCGCCCTTTCCAACCCAAACAACCGGAGAAAATCAAGCACGTGATTTCTTTCCGCCACGCCCAACTCACCAATACTACACTCATAAAGTCTACCTGTAAATGAACTGAACACCGTAGTTTCAAGGTCCGTATCCAAAGCGTTTTCCTCGATCCAAGACACAAGCTGGCTCAAAGGAATGGCTCCGGGTAAAACTGCCGGCAATTCCGAACCCGCGTACCCGACTTGCGTGCTGAGGATTTTTTGGGCAATTGCAGCTACCTTGTACGTTTCAGGATTGCCATAGATTTCGGGCGCCACATCAACAAGATTATCGCGCCAATGCCCTGGATTTCCCGATAAGGTAAGTTCATGTTCACCTTCGCCTTCGCCAGGTTCTTCTGCAGATCCTCCACAGCAATTACCTTCGCAAATATTATTTTTGACGTCACCCTCTCCTTGATTCTCCTCCTCTTTTTCATACCCATTATCTTCCCATTCGTTAATTTCATTTTCTTCGTCATCATCGTCATCATCATCGTCGTCATCTTCAAATCCCTCATCATCTTCATCTTCTTCGTCTACTTCATCTTCTTCATGGCCATCCTCTGTAATAGTCCAGAAATCATCATTCTTCATCATTGGACGCACTTTTTCCAACGGCACGTATGTCTCATTACACACATCTAGGACTTCACCACCAAATTTTTTCTTATAACGCATTTTATCACAATCCTCAAGATAGTAGCCCAAGTAGTAATAACCAAGGTTAAGCTCATGGCACATTTGCACCTCACGCACTGCCAGAAGTGTGCCCAAAGATAAATGGGCGTAGTCTGGATCCCAGATCAAATACACTGAAGAGACGCCCGTGGGCAAGAAATCAACCACCGAAATAGCAATAAGTTTCTCGTCAAGATAATAGCATTCGTGCGTAGGACCCAATCTGCTAGCCCCACGCTCTTTTGACTGGGAGTCCTTTTTGCTCTTTCCATCATTCCAATTTTTAACCCACGAATTAAGCTCCAGCCACTCGCGTTCATTCCCCTGTATCTCGCGATCCAAAAACGGTGCTTTGCATAAGAAATTCTTAAACAGTGACTTTGTCACGTCGCTAGGTTTATCATTGTGCACTACAGTCTGGTACTTTTTATACAACGCATACTTCTCGTCGCTGTATACCGCAGGCTCAAACCTGGTGTGGAAGCGGGACGACTGCTGCTCGGCACGAATGAGCGATTGCAACTCAAACTTAGGCGTAGGTGTATAGCCCCGTTTCTTTCCTTGCTTTGCTGGATTTTCTTGGTTTTCTGGATTTTTTGAGTTCTCTGGGTCTTCAATGGCCCGCTTAAATCGATTAACCGCCTGACGGTGTTCTTTAGAAATCGACATGGTGGCCAACTGAGTTCTAATAGTGTACATACGACAACAACCTCTTAACATATCGCCTTTATATAAGAAGTCGCCCAGGCGACGAAACCCAAGATTCATGAATTGGTCATAATCACTACACGACATTTGTTCAACCTTGCAGCCAATGGTCACGTGTGTGGGCGTTTGTGGGATCTTGGCTTCACCAGGATATGTCTGAGCCGAGGGCGAAACCTGAGTTTTTTGTCCTTTACAGTAGCCACAGTCCAGGCTCTCTAGGTAGAAAGGCCTTGTGATAACTAATGGTTCACGTGCTTCTGTTACCATTTTACAAGTTTGGGTATCAGGTCGACCCGAGTATTGGGAATAATAAAGAAAATCTGGAAGATAATGATCTTCAGTTTCAACTACCAAGGACCGCGCATCGGGCATGGCCCTAAAGTGTTGTCATGATATTGCGCTTTTCTGTGACCCATTCTTAACGCAATGATTTCAGAAAAATGAAAGAGAGAAAACTTTATTTTCTTTTTGGTTGATTATATATGAATACGACTAAAAATGACTTATTTATTATTATTGCTGGATAAACTTAGTTGCAAATAATTCGCCAAATGCGGGCTCCGAATCGTGCCAAATGCGACCGCAATTTTTAGTACCAGGCCCTAGATTGAAGCTTGATGCTGTGGCTAGTAAAGCACAAGATATTCAGTTTTGGCAGATTATATTATCCACATTCGTATAGAGCTTAGTTTGGAATAATTCTTTTATTGTCAAAATCACGTTTTCAACAGATACACTGAAATTATTGATTACAGAATGATCCACGAAAGGCCTCCAAACCGGAGTTAAGAAACATGATATTCAATGTCAAGAAGAGATACAAAAAGAATGTCACCCATCAAAATTTAAGCAAATTCACTCCCTTGATTAGCAAGAACCAGTATCTTTGCCAGAAATATATTAGATCGAGGTTCCCCACCTTCCTGAAGAGACCCGTGCACCAGCTTATATCAGGCTATTGAGCCGGTGGTCGAAACCGCATAAAAGTATTAAAACCAACAGTTTATCAAATCTAGAAATCAATTCAGGTATGAATATTTCAAAATCATGAAGAAAATCATCAAAAACGCCAACAAGTCATATATGTATTGCATTGCAGTGCCGAAAATCGAGGTTCCTTTCCACACCCGTGCCTCCGCGCAACCTGAGCCATTAAACGCACCGGCTACTGCCTTGATCACTAGTTAAACTGTGTGTTGCGTGCGTTCTTCAAGTCCACCAAACATCATCACACCAATAAGTTTTTTATTGATTTATCCTGTTTTTGTGTACTTCACACCGTTTCTGTTTCCATGAGCACAACCAGTCCCGTGAAAAAGGCCGCTGTGGGCGTGCAGCCGCTTAAACGAGAACCCGCCACCAGTTCTAATGCGAGTGCTAGTAACTCCAAAAATGCCAATGAGATGGATATCAAAAAGGAAGACGAGGATGAAAGTGCCGCAGCAGAGCATGCTCTCCTTCTGGATCCCG
Source organism: Metschnikowia peoriensis (assembly GCA_030573015.1). Taxonomy (NCBI): domain Eukaryota; kingdom Fungi; phylum Ascomycota; class Pichiomycetes; order Serinales; family Metschnikowiaceae; genus Metschnikowia; species Metschnikowia peoriensis. The sequence goes on along the minus strand of JAJMCO010000090.1, from coordinate 14,505 downwards.
AAGATTACCTCGAGGAAAACGAGTCATTAGACATGAATCTAGGCCACGGCACGCAAAAAGTATGGCTTGTGAAATTGCCCCGGTATTTGGCAGACCGCTGGACCAACAAGGACAATTTACGGGGCCAGCAATTGGGCCAAGTCAAGATCCGGCAAAACCCTGGGGCATTGGGCCGCAAAAAACTCGAGGTTAAACTTGTCTTAGATGAGCTGGAACAATCGCCCGATATCCCGCTGGAATACAATCTTCTGATTCTTAACACGCAAGTGAAAAACTCCTTTGTATTTAGTGAGGAAAACTTGAAGAGATTCCAACAAGAACGAACCGAGGTAGGTGATATGCCCACTCAACCAGCGCTCCCGGAATTGGAAAAAAATAACACCCAGAAGAAACCCAATAAGTTTTTTCGCGTGCATAAAAACGGATCCGAGGACCGCAAGTTCGTGCCTTTTGTCAAGACTATCCCTAAGAAAACCAGTCTCACAGGTAAAATTGTGCATGATTGTCAAATAACGCCGCTGAAAGGTGATGCGAAATATTCTCAAATGCTTAGTCGAAGACAGAATATTGGCCAGGAGAAAGAAAGGCCGAAAGTCACATTTTTAACCGAAATCCCCGGTGTGGTGCAGTCACAAGCAGGCCCATCGCTTACGGGTAAAAGCACGTCGATGTTCCTTAAATCCACCAATAGTAAAACTAAAGGTGAGGGCCGTGCTATTAGAATGCCAAAGAAAGATTTGTTGGACTTGCTTTTCCGTCTTTTCGAGGAGTACGAGTACTGGTCTATGAAGGGGCTCAAGGAGCGTACCCGCCAGCCGGAGACTTACTTGAAGGAGTCGCTTGAATCGATTGCCAACCTTATTAAAAAGGGTCCCTACACATCAAAGTACAATTTGAAACCAGAATATAAGAGATTGAGAGATGCCGAGCGGGCGGCGCGTCTTGGCCAAGATGCTACTAACGAGGCTGAGGAAGAGAAAGAAGAGGAAGATGAAGACGACGATATGGAGGATATCATTTGAGAGCTCTCCAGATAAGGGTGCACATATAGAATACATTGCCATCAAGGTATTTAAATAACGACAAATAAGTAAAGAATAAAAAATTTAAAATAATCATGATTTAAGTTTTCTAAACGGGGATCTCTTATGCTCTGGCTCACAGCGAGCAATCCTTTCCGCATGCTCTACAGGTGCCATAAAAATAATAATTAACCAAATATATTCATGAGAGTAGTAGTTGTAGATTTAAACAGTCTTGATTTCCAAAGTTGGAGGCAAGGATTGTTGCAACTTCTTGGCCTTGGAGGAGTCGTTGACAACCAAGGTGTATTGGTATCTGGAACCTCTGACCTTGAACTTGGTTTGCTTGAAGGTCTTACCCTTGTGGTTGACCTTCTTGTTGACCTTGACGGTAGCAGAAGTGATGTCGGCTCTTCTAGCCAATTCAACGAATTCCTTGATGTCCTTGATCTCTCTCTGTAAATGTTAGAATATGTCATGTGAGGAATATGAGGAATAGTGTGAGCTGATTTAATGATGACTCGAGAAGAATTTCATATAGGAATATTTCTATAGTCATGGAATAATTTTGGAATAGTTCAGTGTATGGTGAAAGGGAGTACGGAATAATGAGGAAGACAGTGACCCCTTAGGATTTTGGAGTATCAAGTTCGGCTTGGGTTTTCCATTCATATAATCATAAACTGATCCGAAGTGCTTAAATATACCATTTTTGCGTTTATTCTTGTTCATCAAGTATGATGCATTGAATAGATTTAGCGGGCATCAGGCCTTCACTATGGAATTGAATAATCACCGTAACTTTCTCTCGATGTCAACGGACATCAAATCTCGCGCTTGGGATAATCTTGAAATTGGAATTTTCCATGGAAAAACGTCTTTACATCATCAGCAATTCAATATGTATACATACAGCCATTGTGTTGTGTGGATATGTGTTCTTTTGGAAAAATTCTCATCAAGATAAATTTTCGATGGTATTTTTTCCGCGTAGTGGTGCACCTCCAGACACCGCGGCCAGCGAAGCCATGAGAGTGTGTATAGCTCGCGGGCACCAGCCCTATAGGTTGGCACGTGATAAGAGAATGCCATAATTAAACAAAATAAATTACGTTGTTCCTATATCAACATATTTTATGTTTGTTTAATTAGATTTAGTCAAGATAATTTCATTAACTATCCGCGTACCCAAATATTCGAACCATAAAGATCTTAGAAATGCGTTACATAATGTAATGTTCTCGCTATCATGTTCTACATAATTAAGCGTCATGCACAGACAAGCCTATTCAGAAAACCATAATGAACCCCCCAAAAGGTATAAAATAATTCATTTTTTCTGTTTGTGGAGCTTCTCGCAGTAGTTTACTATTCTCTTTACCGCGATAAGCCATCTTCTGGTGGCTTCGCTCTTCATAATGTTCGAGAGTTGTTTTTTATCATCGCCTGCAATCTTGGAATCTGCAGCTCTTGCATGAATACCCACATCCCTTACACCGATTGGCCATGCCACATTTCCTATACTAAGTTTTAAGTAAGCCTCGTTTGCTTTGGTGATATTCTCTGTTTGGATGTAGTACACTATAGTCGAAAGCGATGTCACCATATCCGTAGAAAGCTTGCTGCTCCTTAGTTTGTACAAAAGTTTGACAATGTCCCGCTTTGTTTCCAGAAGAATCGATGCCAGAAACTCTTCGTCACATGACGAAGACCATGTTTGGATGATTTCTTTGAAGAATCTTCTAATTTGCAAGAACAATTTCTCTCTATTTAGCGAGCCAATGTCTTCAAGCAGCACGTATGGCGCAACACTATTTTCACGATCCAAGTATGCTTTATAGCGAAGATCTTTCTTCTCGTGCCTAACATGGATCTCGAGTTTGCGGAGTTGCTCCTCCTTTAGAGAATTTTCTGTATTTTCGTTGAAAACACGTAGACTTTCTGTGAGTTTATTCTGATCTATCGACTCTAATAGTTTTGTCTCATTATTTTTGATTGACTTGTCGTGATCTAGCTCCTCAGACAGCGCATCCTGTGCTTGTTCTGATACCTCCACGAGATCTTTCTTCTCTGATACATGCAGCTGTTGTGACGCCTTTAGGCTTTTCTGTTTCTTGGCTTTTTCCTGTTTTTGGCGTTTTTGCTCGAGCTTTTTGCTCAATAAGTCAGAGAAATCCATGGCAATTTGGTATATTGGAATGAAGTACGGTTGATGTTTTGAGGTGGTGTGCAGGAACTTCAGATATGATCAGACAAGAAATCAAAAAGTAGGACACCCAAAAATATAAAAAATAGAGGGTTTATAGAGATGATCATCATAAATTTAAATTTTCTAACGATTAAAGTTTATTCTCTTTCATCTAAGTCACTGACTGAATTTTAATTTGCATTTAAAAGTTGGTGTTGTCAGGTTTTGGATCAAAATGAGTTACAGTTTGAGAAGTGATGCGAAAATTATTAATGCCCGGATATTACTCTTAGTGACTTATACTCAAACACGTTTCCCTATACAATATTTGAGTCTTCCAAATATTTTTCTTTATTTACTACCACAAATAACGATTTTCTCCAAACATATACGAAAGACCTGCCGACTTGTTATGCTAGACGGCCCATTGAATCAAGACCCTGAAAAGACCCCACCCTATAAACCCGTACACCACAGTATAATCACAGGCGCCCCTGGTGCTGCCCCTTGTCCGCCAAAAAAAAAAAGGCGCCAGTGCTTTTCTACGCAACCCCTTTAATTCTTTCGGTAAGATCTACAACTGAATAATTTTTTTAGGAAATTGTGGTAAAGCAAATCTCCGCCTCGGTCCCAAATACCCCCCAAAAAAAAATCAAAAAGTCTATCTATTGGGGAAAGAAGAGCTCGGGTATATAAGAAATCTCCCCATAAATTAGCCGCGCTCAAGCCTCAAACTCACACTCTAGCACTCACTGCGCCAGAGCCTGATTTTTTTCTTTCCTCGCTCGATAAGCTTGCTTTCTCCACACTTTCTCACCGCAGTCAAAGAAAAAATAAGGGAAACAAACAAGACACAAAAAATACAACTCAAGACACACGCAATCACTCAAAAAAAAAGAAAGAAACAAACAAGCATGAGCGACGTAGATACAGTTCCCAAACCACAGGATCTTCAACCGCCGACGTCCTCCAGTGACGGCGATCTTCGTGCTCAATTCTCATCCGCAGGAATCGTGGATCAGCCATCAAAAACCATTCAGCCTCAAACATCGCCGCTTCTTTCGCTGACACCACCAACCGTGGCTAAGGCGCTCATTAGGGCATATCCATATTTGCTTATCGTGAATAAGACTTTGCTGATCGCTACGTGGACTAATGACGACTACTGGGTCAACGTGGTGTTGATGTTGACGTACACTTTAGGCGTGCTTTATTTCGAGACCTTGGTCACATGGGCAGGCCATCTTTTACTTGTACTGTTTGTGGTCCTCTACTCGCTTCTAAATAGCAAGATTGTCGAGGAGACTAACTTACGTCCAACTTTAGACGATGTGATCCAGGCGCTAACCACAACTTGTGTTAAAGCGGACTTATTGCTTAGTCCGGTGACGGCCATGGCGTTGACCTCATACGATATCAAACGCCTTCTTTTCACCACGGTTTTCTTAACCCCGCTTTATCTAATTGTGACGTTTTTGCTCATCAGCCCTCGATCAATGCTTTTGCTCACGGGCTTATTTCTCCTATCATATCACCTGACGCACATGGCCGTTACCCGTAAACTCGTCTGGAAGTTGAAACTTACCCGTGTGATTTGCTTTTACCTCACCGGCTTGGACTTTTCCCAAGCGAAAAACAACTCGCTCTTTGCTGCAGCGTTTGCGAAAGTTCAAAAGACTGGGCTTTCACCTTCAATTGCAGACTCTGATCTCTCGAAACCGGTCCGGTTCACTTACGTCATCTACGAAAACCAGCGCCGCTGGCTCGGAATTGGTTGGACTTCGAATTTGCTTACTTACGAGCGTGCCCCTTGGACTGACGAGTTCTTGAACGAGTCATCCTCAATAGATTCGTTTGAGTTGCCAAACGCAGACTCCAACTTTTCTCAACTGCAGCAATACTTCCAGCTGCACCCAGCTATTTCAGGTGCCCGTTGGAGATGGGTTGACAAGACCTGGCGTTTAGACTTGACGAACGATGGTGCCATTGTGCTTCCTTCAAGCAAGCGGTCCAAGACAACTGTCAAGCCAACAAACGACGAAGCGTTCATTTACACTGATAACGTATGGAAGAAGCCCACTACTGATGACTCATACTCCAAATACACGCGGCGTCGTAGGTGGATTCGTACCGCGGAGTTGGTTTTTGACTCTGCAACAGCAAACGTAAGTGATGGATCTTCGTCCACTTTCTCCACGTCTGTTGCAACACCCTCAGTCGACACCGCAAAACAAAGAAAGAGCTTGAGGTTTGCTGAGGATGATATTAAGGCTATTGCTGAAACAATTGATGAGGAGCAAATCGACGAAATTCCCGCATCGCAAAGCATGGGTGCTAAGAAGAATGATTAATATGGAGAAAAGGTTGGCGCAACAGGCGTTAAATTATATAAAACCTGTATTTAATTTATAATATGACTGACGAAGAATCGGTACTCTATCTTGTTACATAGATGATACCATGGAAGTTCCGTCCTGAAATCTTGTTCTAAAAACACGGTTGGCATTGGTAAACATACCTTCCTTTAAAGACACGACAATAAACTGAGATCCCTTAAACCTGGTTTTGATCAAGTGTCCGATATTTTGCGTGTGAGATAAATCCAATGCCGCATCAACCTCATCTAAAATATACATTGGCGCTGGCTTGAATTGGAGTAATGCCATAATCAACGACAATGCAATCAACGACCGTTGACCACCAGATAATTCGACCAAACTCTCTTTCCACACAGGTCCCAATTTGACTTTCACCTCCAATCCATTCGTAACGTCAGCTGGACTTACTGGAACCAATTTAGCAAAGGAGCCCGGGAGAAGATCGGCAAAAATATTACCGAAATCCTCAGAGACTTTTCGGTATGTTGCATCAAGCGTCTCCCTCTTGTAACCATTAAGCTTATCGATGGTGTTTTCAATCTTTGATTTATCCTTGACAATGGTGCGAATCATGTGCATTAAAGCCGCCTCTTTCTTTTCAACGTTTTCAATCATGCTCATGATATTCGGGTTTACTTTTCGCTTCATGTTTTGGAATCTTTCTCCGAGAACAGCTGCCTGGGCTTCACATTCGGCAATATTGACATCAGGATACTGTTGAATGATACCGTTAACCACACCTTCATCGGTCAACCATTCATTTTCCTTGATGAGCTCATCCAACTGGACCCTCAAACTTGAAGTGGCTCCATTAGCCTTTTCGAGATCATGGTTTAATTTTTGAATCGAGAGCTTTGCTTGGCTCATTTCTTCGTTTTTGCTGGCCACAAGGGTGTTCAACTCATGGATTTCCTCATTGAAGCCAAGCATCTTAGTTTTCTCATCATCAAGCTTTGCACGGACCTCTCCAAGCTCATTGTTCATGGTGGCAAGAGAAGATGTCATTTCATCTAATTTCGCGTTAAGTTCACGGACGGTGACTTCGTGTGATGCAATAGACTCCACCAAGGCAGCGATATCGACTTTTTGTTGATCAACTTCGATTTGCAAGTTCTGGTACCCATCGCTACTTTTCTTGACAAGCCCATCCTCTTTCGCGATGAGCTTTCGTAAGCTTTTCAATTCATCCTCCAACTCTTTAAGTTTGGACCCTTTGTCCTGTTCGAATTCCTTGATATCGTTGCTGATTTTCGTGATCTGCTTTTCAAGCGAAGCACTGTTTTCCTCTTCGCCAAGAATAAGTTCTTGAAGCTTTTCGATCTCCTCAGTATTAAGCTCACATTCTTTGATGATGCTGGCAGCTGGACTGTTATCCAATTTTCTCTCAAGCAAAGACAACTCATGCTTGCTCAAATTGAGCTCGTTTTGCAAACTCTTTGTACTTTTGCTCAATTGGTCGAGTCGATCAAGCTGCTGCGTCACGCTAATATGTCTTTTTTCAAGCAGAGCAATCTTTTGGATGAGCTGATTATGTTGCTGCATCTTGAGCAAGATCGAGGAGTTGTTTTTCCTCGACCCACCCGAAAGATTTCCTTCTGGATCATACACATCACCGTCCAAAGTGATGGACCGGGCTCTGATTTTCGGGTCAAAGGTAATTTCTTTAGCCGTGTTGGGGTCAGAGCAAATGAATGTGGATCCAAAGATATAAGTCATGGCCTTGATGAGCTCTTCCTCAAAATTCACAAGGTTTAAGGCAAGTTCCACTTTATCTGGGCACTTACTTTTTGCATATGCAACTTTATTATGTGGAAGTGACCATACCTTGATTTTATCCAAGGGAATAATCGTCACTCTGCGGCGCAAATTACCCCGTTCAAGCAACGCTGAAGCAGTATCAGCACTATCAACAACCACATTATACAAACGGCCACCGGCGCATACTTGCAATGCCATCGCCTTATCAGATTCACTGTCACGTACACTAAATAATTGCATTGCAATTCCTTTAACGGAGCTCGGGTCAAAATTAGGATATGGTTTTGAATAGTGGAAATCGATATTGCCCACTTCGCGCTTGATGCCATTAAGTTGATAATGATAATCGTCCAACTGCTTGCGGATCATGCTCTCCTGATCTCGTAGCTCATTATACGTCTGAACATCAAATCCATGTTCCTTAAATTTGGCCTCTTTTGCGGCAATCTCCTCTTTATATGCCAGGATTTGTGCAAGAAGCAGCTTACTATCCTCTCTAGCCAGTTCCAAACGCACCGCATCATTGCGTAACTTTTCACGCAAATGCGACACTTTCAAGTTCGAGGTGGAAATGAAGTTTTGGCTTGTGTTAAGATCATCTTTGCACTGTTTGAGCTGCGACATATATCCGCCATCAGCCCCACCTTTGGCAGTAACTCCCGTAGATAATGTAGAGAGAAGTTCTTCCTTTTTATTGTACTCTTCTTTCATTGCACCGAAACGGGCCTTACTCTCGTTATATTGCGCTTCAAGCGACGCAAATAAATCAGCAGAATTGGCCGCCTGGCTTTGTAATGACTGGAGCTGGTCCTGTAAAGAGGCAATTTTGGCGGTTTCCTCCTTGGCATTTTCGGAAATAAGCCCATGGGAGGTCGTGGTCCGTGTAAGATCTTCGGAAAGTTGAGTTTCCTTTTGCTGAAGAAGTTCAATGACACCGCCTTTGGAAAGTTCTGCTTCTTTTTGCTGTTTGACTTGATCAAGATCGGCACTCAAGTTCAGGACTTCTGATGCAAGACGCTCCACCTGAGCATTCAAGTCGTTCATGATGTATTCGTGCTCTGAACGCAAGGTCAGGTATTGGTGAAATTGGGCCGATTTAAGTTGGTAGTTGTGGCTGGCAATGACACGCGTGAGTTTCTCGAGATCGGTCTGGACCTTCTGGAATTCCAAAAACACGCGTTTCTCCGACCTCAACTTCTCCAACTTGGGCTCGATTTCTTCCTGAAGCAAACTGCGGATTTCTTGAAGCTTAGCTTCTTTTTTAGCCATGGTTTTCAATGCCTTATCCTTACGATCTTCAAAAGTACGGGTCCCTGCAGCCTCCTCGATAAGCGCCAACACTTCCAGCGGCTTCATATTAAGCACTTTTGTGATTTTACCCTGCATAATCAAAAAGTTCGGGTTGTTGATGTTAAGTTGCACCAGCTGGAACAAGTTAAGTACTGTTTGTTGTTGTGCTTTATGGCCATTGACTAAATACTTCAGTGTACCGCCCAAAATGATCTGCCTTGTGACAGAAATCTTGGGCGAGTTTTCAAATCCAATCGGCGATTTTTCTTTGTCCAGATTATCAAAAACTATCGTCACCGAAGCCTTAGTTACTCCGGCCTGGCCTCTTTTATAGATCAAATCCTGGAGATTCGATGCTCGCACGGTGGACATGGACGCGATACCCAAAACAAAACAAATGGCATCCAAAATATTCGATTTGCCCAGACCGTTAAGGCCAGTAATCGCGTTGAATTGAGGGTCCCAATCACTGACGACAGTTCTTGTGGCGTAAGATTTGAACCCATCTATAATAAGCTCCTCCACCTTCATTGTGGTGAGTTAGAAGAGCAACGGCGGGGCTTTCAACAAGAGCTAGTTTATGGAAATGGAATAAAAGGGGGGTTTTTTTCGAAAAAGAAGAAAAAAAGCAGAAGGTATTGAAGTGCGGTTGTGTTTTTGATGAAGAATGTTGATGTTAAACGTGGGTCTTTCTCCAGACTTATTATGACGAGATGTAAATAACAAGCGAAAAATCGCGCGTGTGGTGTTTGGCCTGCGCCGGGACTCACGTCGTGTATTTAGGTTCAACATGATGGAATGTTTTTTTTTGCATAAATTCTGAGTATGACTTATTTTTTTTTTCAATAAAATTTTATTATTATACCTTGATGAGTTACTCTGCTGCTTAAATTGATTTGAAAACTCTTGATAAATACTGAACTGCAAAAAACCATGTAAAATACAACAGAGTGGTGTCTCACACATGAAGTCCGGGATTAATTAATTAGTGCGGCTGCTTTTGAAAGTTGGGAAAGCAAGAACATTTTCTGAATAAGAATATAGCCCTGCCTTCTGAAAGAATAACAAAATCACGGACCACTGATTGAATTTCACGATTGAAGGTCGATGTACACGCACCCATCAATAAAAATTGGGTCTCGCTATTTCCTGATGAAGTCAGAAAAACTGTTCTTTCTTTTCTCCCATCTAGACCTTTGAAACTTATCAGAAGAGAGACAAAACTATAAAAATAAAAGCTGAACAATTGTGATCCCACCTGTATAGGCTAAAACGGACCGCTTTATCAATTTCTTATTAATTTTTTATCATTTCCGAGCTTTCCGCTTACTGCAGCATGACACACAATAAAAGGACAAAGATAAGGCTATACACGCATGAAAAGAGCCACCAGGGACTAAATATACGCGCTCAAACTTGAATTCAAAAGCTATCTTTTCGTTCAACCCATGTTGTGAAAACAGAAATCAGATGGAAACAGACCAAAGTCTCTATTCTGGGGGCTGGTGACACACCAGTGTGTTCTTTCACATTGCTTTCGCGCAAAGAAAGAAAAAGACTTGCTCTTGCATTAGTTACGAAATACAAGGTAGATTTAGGGTTTACTTATTTCAGTCACTATTTTTCCCTCGTAACTTTTCTTTAAATAATGAAAGATCGCGTGCTTTTTGAAATGGGAAATTTTCCGCATTCAATTGATCAGTCCGGCGTTCTATTTATAACAGTGTTTTGCTTTGCTCAAAACCTAGAAGGACATTTTGTCAGATTCTTTTTTTTTTTTTTAATTTTTTTTTTCTTCCGTAAATATACTAAAAACCGTGGTAGCTATACAGTTTTAAGTGGTGGCACGCCTTTACTCTTACTAGGCCACTTACCACACGGAAAATTTCCATTCTTGGTCTGAGTGTGAGGGCACCCACTTTTCCAATTATAGACCTTGCATTAAAACGACGCCCACGCGGTGTGCACTGTGCAAGCCGTGGGATTTGCGGTCGCAGGGGTTTTGGGTTGCACAAGGAAAAAGTATTGAAAGAAAGCTTGTTTTTCTCTTCATTTCTTTCTCAAAAACATGAAAATATCTATACACAGTAGCTTTTACAGACAGTAGAAATTCTGAAAATCTCTGTGTTCGGCTATTTTCGCATCCAACGGCGAAGGCTCATTGTGAAGGTCAAAACAAAACGGGGACACCCAATTCGGGATAGAGGGGGCCTGCACATAATCACAAACACAAGCTCGGCATCAACAGCACCGGCCTTTTTTCGAGAGCATTTCCCAAAACCTCATATTTTAAAAGTGCCAAAGTCCCTAAGGAGCACATTTCAGAATACGGGAACTCACCGGGTGCTTTCTTTCGTTTTTCCATTTTTTTTAATTATTTTTTTCAAACTTTTCTTTTTAAAGCAAGTTTCGGGATCTTGAAGAAGCAATTGAAGGAAGAGGATTCACACAGACCTTTATCCGTCGATATATACAGAAAACATTATACAGAAAACAGGGCTTGTTTTGAGTGAGGGCCTACAAAACTTCCATAAGTAATTTGGTTTTTTCCTCCTAATCATTATTTTCATTGCTTATAATATCCTACACGCCCCGTGACACACAAACATGGCACTGATCATCCAGATGACGCCGTACGAATACACGGAAAAGACAAAACTGCTGGATTTCTTCTCAAGGGCCAAAGCAGCTTTCACACGGCAAAATGTGCTGGCGCAACTCATAAAACATAAACTTAAGGTGCTTTTAGCAGTAGTGGTATTAACGCTTGTGACGCTTGCTCAGATGTTACTTGTCTCAAACAACTCATTTTATGCCCCCAACTTTAACGGCACACCAGGAGCCAGTTTTTTCGATTTGGGCCATTATGTGGGCACGGCTAACGGATGGCAAAACGAGGAGCGGGTGCTTTTCTGTGTACCATTACGTGATGCTGCAGCACATTTGCCGATGTTTTTTGGCCACATGAAAAACTTGACCTATCCGCATCATTTGATCGATTTGGCATTTTTAGTCTCTGATTCGAGTGATGATACGATGGGTGAGCTTTTACGTCACTTGAACGAGGTGCAGAGCGATGCGAACAGCAACATGCATTTTGGCGAGATCGAGATTTTCGAAAAGGATTTTGGCCAGGTTATCGGCCAGTCTTTCTCTGATAGACACGGGTTTGCCGCCCAAGGTCCGCGTAGAAAGTTGATGGCCCGTGCACGTAACTGGCTCTGGACCGTGGCAATTAAACCGTACCACTCTTATGTTTATTGGAGAGACGCTGATGTGGAAACCGTTCCGCCAACAATTTTGGAAGATTTGATGCACCACGACAAAGACGTGATTGTCCCCAATGTGTGGCGTCCGCTACCCGACTGGTTGGGTAACCAGCAGCCGTATGATTTGAACTCGTGGCAAGAATCTGACGGTGGATTACTGCTTGCAGAAACATTAGATGAAGACGCGTGTATTGTTGAAGGTTATGTCGAGTACCAAACCTGGAGACCACATCTTGCATACTTGCGTGATCCGTATGGTGATCCTGAGGTTGAGATGGATTTGGACGGTATCGGTGGAGTTTCGATTTTGACCAAGGCCCAGGTGTTCCGTACAGGATCCCATTTCCCAGCATTTTCTTTTGAAAAGCACGCAGAAACAGAAGCGTTTGGTAAGTTGAGTAAACGTATGGGCTACTCCGTGGTTGGGTTGCCGCATTACGTGATCTGGCATATCTACGAGCCATCATCCGATGATTTGAAACATATGGAATGGATGGCCTTAGAGGAGGTGAGACAAGAGGAACAGGCGAAGATTATGAAGGTTTACGATAAGTCCTGGGGTCAAGGATTCGACGACCGTCAATCGGACTGGAGACGCGAGCGTGAACATGTGTTGAAAAACACCGATATGCACCGCCAGATCCATGTGGACTGGCTGGGTGTGGATGACTTGTATATCGAGGAGCATCCCGAAAAACAACTTGCTGAGTTCGAGCCATAATATCAGAGATTTATACACCCTATGCTTTCTTACTTTCATTTTTTTTTTGGCAAGCGCACATGCTATTACGGATGTGGCATTTCGAAGATTTGGGAGAATGTGACGGAGAAGGAAAAAAGAGCAGATAAGTTCTTTAAAATTCTCATGTCATCCTTGCATCACCAAGACCGTTCTTCATAAAACGGGAACATACAGATCGAATGGAGTCTCTTATATATACATGCATATAGATATCCAAGGCTCGCTAGATAAGTCTGGCTCACGAGGGAACTCAGACATGCATTTGTGCATTAGTGGGCCGAGGCTCGCGTGTTCATTATAATACAATTTTCTTAATTTATCGTGCATCTATAGAAGGAAAGTCCTCCATCTTTCGCTCATACAAAGTACTTTTCGCATCTTGATCCCCGCTTTTCACGCGTACACGTGTCGTGGCGCACGCTTCAAGCTACATTTACCTGACCCAGTTCTTATAAATTTAAATATATATATATACCAATCTCTTCTTCTACTTACTATCCACATTTTTTTGTTCCTTGGAAGTCCATATTTTATTAAATATGTTTTGCTATCGGCTGTTTATCTTGCCGTTGGAGCGCGGTGTTTAATACGTCACTACCGGTGCTTCCTATTGTTTTAACCTATTCCGTCACCACCCTCCTATTGTGTCGAGAGTAGTGATATGTTGGTGATTCGTTGACAACTTTGACTTTCCATGAAAAGCAACAAGCCTTGGTTTATTTTTTTCGAAAATCTCAAATCAACAAAAACTTCCCAAGAAAGATCCCATTTCACGGTCCCCTAATTTTATTTTCCTTTTTTAATTAAATGAATTTTTCCCCTCGCCACCTTGTCTCATTCTCATGTCCAGTCGCATTAAGGCGTGGCCTGCCTACGGCTTCCCAATTCCTGCTTTTTGGTCCCCGGTGCCTGCGTGGCTTCTTATTTTTATTTTTTATTTTTTCTTGTTCTTTTATTTTATTGGTTGCTTGTTCCCGTTTGAAGATCAATTCCGGGTTTAGCATTTTTGTTGGCACTGCTTTTTTTTGGGGGGCACACTTTCTTTAATCTCCAAAAATCTCTTTTTCCTCTTTGATTCTATTTTTATCTTTTTATTTTCTTATTTTCATTCTACTCACACTCTTTTTGATTATCTTTCGTTCACCAGGCTTAGCGTCTGTGCTGTTTTTTTTTTGTCTCGGTTTACCCGCCCACTTCCTCGCTTCCCCGTCTGCTTCTGCTGCCGCTGCTGCCGCTGCACCGTGACACGTTCCCATACTGGAAAACCCGTTCCTCCCTGTCCTAAAATAATTCGCTGAAACAAGACCCCATTTCGCTCTAAATCACGGGCAATTTGATAGGGGAGACCGAAAAAAGAAAAAAAAAAAAAAGAAATAGCAAGACACAAAATACACATTCCACATCAAAAAAAAGTCATATAACCAAAACAACGAAAAGAAAAAAAAACCCAACAAACACCTTCATTTAGATTCTTTCCACACAAACCAAAAATGTCTGAGGTGCTTCCTGCTCCACAGGCCCATGTGCCGTCACAGGCATGCAAGAAATGTAACCTTGCCATATTCGAGGGACACGCGTATGAACTTGGCGAAGATCGCTGGCACATCAACTGTTTCAAATGCTTTAAATGTGATACACTGCTCGGCTGCAATTCGAACTTTTTGGTGTTGGGAAACGGCAGCCTTGTGTGCTCGAATTGCTCGTATAGCTGCAAGCAATGTAACAAAAAAATCGACGACTTGGCCATTCTTACCGGCGATCAGGCCTACTGTTCCAGCTGTTTCAAATGTCGCGTGTGTAAACTGAAGATCGAGGACTTGCGTTATGCTCGGACCTCAAAGGGCTTGTTCTGTATGTC